>JARUPY010000203.1:0-262660 GCA_029817715.1 Melastoma dodecandrum | reverse complement strand
ACCCAAACCCCACACCTCTAACACCACCACCACCACCACCACGGGAAGCACCAAGTCCCCCGAACCCGACCCCGACACCCCTACCCGTGCCCCTCAGCCGTCGAAGCCCTCCCACTTCTCCAACGGTGTCCTCAAGCGCCACAACGGCCTCGGCCACTCCCCAGTGGTCGCCTCCGCTTACAAGGAATGCCTAAGGAACCATGCGGCTTCCCTCGGGGGGCCCCATTGCCCTTTCGACGGCTTGCCATCGAGTTCATGCCTTCCCCGACTTCCACCGCCTCCGACCCCACTTCCCTCAAGTGCGCCGCCTGCGGCTGCCATCGGAATTTCCACCGCCGGGAGCCTGACCATCTCACCGTGACGCCTCCCCCTCTCCGACTCCCTGCCATCGAGTACCAGCCTCATCACCGCCACCACCCTCCCCCTCCCCCTCCGCCGCAGCCGCTTCACCCCCCAGCCCTTCCGAGGAGCCCGAGCTCGGCGTCTCCCCCGCCGATCTCGTCCCACCCCCCGTCTTCCGCCCCGCACATGCTCCTCGCGCTGTCCGCCGCCCCGGAGAGCTCGGTTCCGCTTCCTCCGCCTCCTCCTCCGTCTCTGCAGGGTTTAGCTTCGTCCCTTGTCGGGGGGAGCGGGCCGGCAAGGAAGAGATTCCGGACCAAGTTCAGCCAGAGCCAGAAGGAGAGGATGTTCGAGTTCGCGGAGAGGGTCGGGTGGCGTATGCAGAAGAGGGAGGACGACGCCATCCGGGAGTTCTGCAACGACGTCGGGGTCGACCGGGGCGTGTTCAAGGTATGGATGCACAACAACAAGAACACCTTTGGGAAACCCCGGGTCGTCCTGGACCACTTTGGTGGCGACAAGCTGGATAGTAGTGCCTGTAACCCGGGTACAAGCAGCGCGAACCCCGTCGCCAACAACGAAGACGCACCAGTGAACCCGGCGGGCGGATCGACGACGCAGGATCTCCTCCGGATCCACCATCACCACCACCACATCCAGCAGCATCACGACCAGCCGCCAATGGGGACAAACGGTTCGGCGTCGTCGTCTTAATTTAGGGGGGGCTTAATTAGAGAGATTTTTTCTAGTAAGTTGAGATTATCCATCACCCTTCCTCCTAAACACTCCTCAGAGTCATCTTAAATCTTTCATTTCCTCCTGTGCCTTTTTCTAATAATCCCCCCCCTCCAATTTCTTTCTTAATCTGGGTTTTTTTTTATCTTTCTATATAAATTTAGGGTTGAGCATGAAATTTGAGCGATGATCCAAAGAGAATTATTATTATTATTATTTGCTTTTAAGAAATCAGGCGTTTGCTGTTAATTAGTACCTCCTTAAATGTGTTTGAGATTAATTAAATTAGAGTTGTGATTGACGCGTGTCTGCCCCGGGGGAGGACTTGGGATTTGTTGTCTGAAGATGGAGGAGCAAAGAGGCTTTGGGGATTTGGGACTATTATAATCTTACTATTAGCCTGATTGATTAATTTAATCGATTAATTAGTTTTATATTTGTGATTTTTGGTTCCCTTGTCGGATTGTCTTAGTTTCGGGTGGGAGGGGAGGGAGGGAGTGCTTAACTTTTAGGGGGGAGTGTGTGTTCATGGGATTAATATAAAATTGGGGGATCTTTTTTTTGGGAGGAGACATAACTTTTGAGAGAAGCATTTTTAATAATTGCAATTTTTGGGAGCCCACAATATAAATTATTTTATGAACCAAATAACTGGGATTTTGTTTCTTATTTATGGGGGTTATTAGGGGTGGTTAGGGCAGTGTTCTATGAGGTCAAGAGATGGGGGTCAAAATGCACTTTTAATGTCTTCACAACGAGAAATGATTCTTCCTGAGGAATGAATTGTGTATCTGGGTGGGGTTGTCTTGGCCGACCGCCGTAATATTCGAACAAACAACAGCAGCAAATACTTAAAAAATAAACTCAGATTTGTTAATTCCTAAGACAAAGTGTGGTTGGGGGGGGGGGGGGGGGGGCAAAAGCATCATACATGAACGAATACACACAAAATTCCAATAAATTTGAGAAGAAAAAACACTCATCAACCCAACACTCACGTTCAGTGAATTTAGAAAGATAGGTGTAGTCTCCTGTGACTCTCTCCCCCCTCTTTTTCATTTTTCACTTGGCATCACAATTAAATGTTGTGAGTGGGGAAGTAAATGCGTCACGTGATAACCCCAACTCATCCTCCCAAGCCTTTTGAATGAATGCCTTCATCGCCAGAAAAAAGCAAAACTCACTCGCGTGTCTTCAAGATTTTATTTAGGCAAATAATGTGTTAAAAATAGTGGGATTATAGACTTAATATTCATTCTTAAATTAATGCTTTGGTTATGTGGGGGGAGGTCGAGTGGATGGATATGGGGGAGGGGGGGTGGGGAAGATTGGTTAGAAGGCAATAATTATTAGCTTCTGACACGTTCACATGTGATATGCCGGGAGGGGGTGGAGCAGATGAGAAATCCCCCCCCCCCCCCCCCCCTCCCTTTCTCTTGGATCATCACATCATCCCCTCTTCCCTTTCCTACCATCAAAGTTTTAGTTTTACCAACAATCTGAAAAAATAAGCCATGTTTATTGTATTAATTTGCGAATGAAACAGAGGAGAAACAAAACGACGATATTTATCCAGAGAAAAACATTTTTGTGTATGTGTGTTGCTAAGACTGATGGTGTTAGGTAAATCAGATGAGATTTGCTTAACACGGAAGGTTAAGTTGGTGGGTTGTCGGGGGGGTTTAACAAGCTAAGTACCCCCCCAAATCATTACTTTTGTCTTTTTTAAGCTTAAACAGGCTCTACTTTTACAAAATAAATAAAAGAGGAAAAGGGTGGGGATTTAGTTTATTGTTATCTGTGGGAAATGGGAAATGGGAAATGGGAATTCCCCCATCTTTATTATTGATTTTGACATCCGGTTGATCAAATAATGATCAAATAATTGATACGTGATTAATAGTCCCCGGGGTGGGAGGAGAGAACTCATATGATGCATGTGAAAAGTGACGACTCAATCCCCAGACGTAGAAACTTCATCCAACATTGGATTCCTTCTCTCCTCCTTTTTTGTTTTTCCCTTGATAAATTTCATGTGATGAATATAAGTAAAAGATATAATACATTAATGAGCCACTTTTCATTGTGAAAGTGAAATCTCATCAAATTTCATCCCCTTCTGGGAAAGCTCCCAAATTCCCCCCACAAAGAACAGTACACACAAACACGCATATATAATATCAAGCTCCCTTGCTATTTCATCAAACGCTTTAGTCCCTCCCACCCTAAATGGCATCCTTTCATTCTACTTGAAGTGAGTAAACAACGAGGTTAGTGAGACTACCAAAAGGTTAGTAGTAATAAGCTCAAAAGAATGTTGAGGAATTTTTTAATTGGGTTGGGTTGGGATGGGATGGGATGTTACTACCCACCACCATATCAAATATGATCGATATCGAAGGGGACCACCCAACATTATTTTTTGTGTACCAACAGCCAAAAAACCACAAATACTTAGGTTTCATTTGTATTCCACGAATTGCTTTATTGGCCCTTTGAACAAAATAATAATAATGGATAGCAAAATGAGTAGTTGGGGGGGGGGGGGGGAGTCAGGCTAACCCTAACCCATGCCATAACATAATAAAATTCACTGCCATCATCTCCTATGTCACCCCCCCCCCCCCCCCCATCAACCCAATGGTTCATAGATCTTACGTATCGCATCTCACGTAACACAAATTGAATGAAAACGATGTACGCGAAGTAAGTAATGCGTTCGTCATTCGCGGTGAGAATTCGACGGACAGTAGCGTCCGACGTTGCTGGGGAACAATACACGATACTTGAAGCACGCTTCGGCCGGCATTGATGGATCATGCGGATTTGGGTAAAGTATTCCGTGGTGATAAGGTTTTGGAGAAAGAGGGAAAGCCCAGTGCCATGTGAAGGACGACATTGGCTTTGTTTCGTATTGTACCAAAATCGAAGATTTTTTTAAAAAAGTTAGTGATTTGTTCTTGTTTTTTGTTTTCCAATGGGTTAGATTGACTGTTATGGGCAGACTTAGTGACCCCCTCCCCCCCCAAAAAAAAAAAAAAAACATAAAGAGTTCCTTAGCTGCTCGCTCACTTATAGTAAAGTCTGACTCCATCACATGTACATGTACTTTTTTTGTTTTTTTTTTTTAATTTCTCGGGGGGTAAATTTGTGTCGGGTGGGGGGTCTCCAATTTACAATGGAAGTAACACTAATCAATTCAGAACGATGAGCATAACAGCTTGAGTTCACCACTAATGAGTCATGGTGATCAGTTGGATGTGGATCGGGTGAACTTAATTGACATATAAAGTTTCCTGATTTATTCAAACCTGATTACTCGTCTAATTATAATCAAACGCTAACAAACGATCTAAGCCTCCCCCCCGGGGGGCGATTTATAAAATGGGCCGAAACGTGAGGATTCCAACTGAGGCCCATTATAAGGCCCATGTACAGTGAAATGGCCCCCCCCCCCGGGTGCCCCTTTCCGCTACAACAATTTCTAATTTCTCCAGGGAAATAAAAACATTTGGGCCACATATCCAACGAGTCTGCACGATGGGCCTATGGATAAGTTCCGAACCGGCGTGAAAGGCAGGCTGCGTCAATACCATTCGGCTGATTCCTCGAGAAGAAAGCAAACTCAACCTTCCACGGGCAACTTGACCAAGTGTGACTACTTAAATCTAGCTCGAAACACTCTTCCCAAAAGCTCTAATGGTAATTTCAAGATGTCTCCCCTTCTCGAGTTTTGTTTGCTAGTGTTGTCATCTTTTCTCAAATGGAATGACTTAATAATGATTCATTAATTGGCACCATGTGTGTATGTGATTTCATGATGGAGAATTCAAATAGAAACAATCTGTCGTGGAAACTCAGGTGGCCGGTCTTTCGATCAGGAATCGGGTCATCGCCCCGAACAGCCATGACTGCTATCTGCCTCGGATCCAATAAATCAGTTACCTGGTGAAGTGATTGATCATCAGGCTTGCAGAGCTGCCAGCAGAAGTAAATACTCTTCCTGGGTCGCTCAAGGTTTTGATACACCAAAGAACAACGATAAAACAACTCCTTCCTTAAAGGGCCGTAACGAGCCCTAGCGAGGATCCAATCTAGGCCCATTAGAAGGCCCATGTTCAGTGAACCCCCCCCCCCCCCCAAAGAAATGTGACGTTTTCCCGCCATTCCCACTCTGCGCATTTTCGCTAAACTAATTTCGAAATTCTCAGGGGAAGTAAAGTTTTGTCTCCCCCTCGATTTGTTGCTGGACTGACGGCTGAGGCGGCGATGGAGGCGGAGGCTGGATGTAGCGGCGGAGGTGGAGGGAGCGGGAGGCTTTTTATCAAGGAGATGGTGATGAGGAACTTCAAGTCCTACGCCGGGGAGCAGCGCGTCGGGCCTTTCCATAAGGTTAGGGCTCCTCAGATCTTCGCCCTGATTGCTGTTGTTTTGATGGGCGCAGTGACCTTTTTGGATCGGGGATCGGTAAGGTTGTAGAGTTCTTTTATATATGAGTATTCGGTGTAGAGTTTCTCGGCGGTTGTTGGGCCTAACGGGAGCGGGAAGAGCAATGTCATTGATGCCATGCTGTTCGTGTTCGGGAAGAGGGCCAAGCAGGTGAGTTTGGTCAAATTCATTGGGTTTTGTGTTTCAATTTTTTTTCCGGTAAAGGTTTTTAATTTTTGTCGGATATCATGTTGGGTGCGATCGGGTGAATTTGGTGGTGGTTTCTGGCAGATGAGGTTGAACAAGGTTTCGGAGCTTATTCACAACTCGACGAATCACCGTAATTTGGATAGTGCTGGGGTTTCTGTGCACTTCCAGGAAATTGTTGATCTGGTAAGTTCTTAAGAACTGGGTTTGTATCGGTTTCCTTAGTAGCCCGTATTGGGATTTAGGTTGAAAATTAACAGAAGGATGCCTGTGGGTTCATCTGTGATTTTAATGTAGGATGACGGAGGCTATGAAGTCGTGCCTGGGAGTGATTTCGTCATTTCCCGAGTTGCATTTCGTGATAATTCCTCCAAGTATTACGTCAATGACCGGTCGAGTAACTTCACTGAGGTCACTAAGTTGCTGAAAGGGAAAGGGGTAGACCTGGATAACAATCGATTTTTGATACTTCAGGTTGGTTTTTGACACTGATTGGACGAACCAAGCTTTCGGCGTGGAGAAAAGATGTATTGAAGTTTAAGGTGGTGTTTGTCAGGGTGAAGTAGAGCAGATATCGCTAATGAAACCAAAAGCTCAAGGACAACATGATGAAGGGTTTTTAGAGTATCTAGAAGACATTATCGGAACCATCAAATATGTGGAAAGGATTGATGACTCGTTCAAGCAGTAAGTGGTCATATTATGAAGAAGACCACTTTTGGGTATTTGTTTATTTTATCAGTTCAGAGCCGCTTCTAATTGATGTGTGTTTTCTGACAAAGTGTAGTGACAGCATGGGAAATGCTAATGCTAGTTTTGCTTTTCTCATTCACTCGAACCCTCTTGTTTACATACAAGGATCCTGTTGATTGCAGGCTAGAGTCCTTGAATGAGAAGAGATCTGGAGTTGTTCAAATGGTGAAGTTGGCTGAGAAGGAAAGAGACGGCCTTGAGGTAAACTGTATTTTCTTACAGTTTTCTTCGTCTTACTCTTGCTTAAGTCAATTGGAAAATCATTATTTACTTTGTTATTCTTTTCAATAGGAGGTAAAGAATGAAGCAGAATCATTCATGTTGAAGGAGTTGGCTATAATGAAATGGCAGGAGAAAGCAGCAAAACTAGCTTGTGATGATACTGTAATCAAAATAGAAGAAACCAAAGGAAATATATCCAGCATTGAAGATAATCTGAAAGCTCAAAGGTACGGACTTCTTGAAAATAAGTTCAAGTTATGGTATTTGGTATTTCCTGAGCCTAGTTTTCTATGATAGGGAGAAAATCCAAGAGAGTAACAAGTCTCTGAAGGAGCTTGAGAAGGTCCATAAGAAGTACATGAACAGACAAGAGGTACAGAGTGTACTTGACATTTCTTGCAATTTCTCCTAATAGCATCCAAATGTTGCTGCTCTCATCCTGCGAAGAACACTTGTACTTTTTTGTTATCAAGCATTAGTCATTGTTTGAAAATAAAGGTCATTTCATGAGCTGTTATTTGATATATTGTGACTTTCTAAATGCATTCAACTTCACAGCATTTTGCTGCCAATTCTCCCTCTGGCTTTTTTCCAGATAGGCCCTTCAATTTGGTCAATATATAATGTCTGTTCGGAATATTTATGCGAGGTAGGAATTGGATAACGACCTAAAAGTCTGTAAGGATGAGTTCAAGGAGTTTGAACGGCAAGATGTTAAATATCGCGAGGATTTGAAGCACATGAAGCAGAAGATCAAGAAACTTGAGGACAAAATTGAAAGGGTACGATTATCTATGTTGTCATCATCAATATGTGTGCCGTCTAAATCATAATTTGTTTCCTCTTAGGACGCGGTGAAAGCAGAAGAGTTATCAAAGAAGTGTGCAGATTCAACTCGAATAATTCCAGAGCTTGAACAAAATATTCCTAATCTGGAGAAGCTCTTGGCTGAGGAGGAATCTGTGCTTGAGCAAATTAAGGAGGGTTCTAAAGGTATGCTCGTTTATTCAGTTAACTTTAATAGGTGAACTATCATGCTTCTTCTTTTTCCTAGGAGATGCCTGGGCAATTTGTCTAACTTTTCTTATTCTTAATCTCAGATGTCATGGTGAACTAGCACATGACTTATGATTTATGCATAGACGTTACTGGCTGTCATTCTTTCAATTTGTGTAAAACTACTATTATGCGTGGAGTATTCAGAGAGCTTATTCCGTCAAGATAGTCCTTCCTTTCATATGGGTCCTGGTCTCCGTGGATGTTCCTACATTTAACTGCTGATCATATCTTCGTCTCTTTTGTGGTATATTGCAGTTGAAACTGAGAGACACCGTTTAGAGCTTGCAAAAGTCCGTTCAGAGCTGGAACCTTGGGAGAAACGACTACTGGAGCACAAGGGGAAATTAGAAGTTGCATCAACTGAGAGAAAACTTCTTTGTGAGAAGGTGAATTTAGTATTACCTTGCTCTCATGCATTTGTCTTGAAAGAACTACTTTTCATCTTATTGGTGTGATCTATACTGGTATATGATGGAAATTTGATGTTAAAAGGGCAGTTTACTTCATAGTGAAATCATCTGGTAATTGAGCTTACTGTAGACCAATTTAACTTTATCTTTCTTGGAAGCATCTTGCTTGCATACCACCTGTCCAATGAGCTCTTTGGAAGAAAGGATAAGTGGCGATTCTCCTCCTCTAGTTGTCACGGGGCCTGGGTAGGATCTAGAACTTTACTGATAAAAATTAAATTGACTTCCAGTCATTTGAGACTTCTTACATGCTTATCTGGAATTGTTGAGTTTCCATAAGTTTGAAGATTTATGGGTCATTAGAGGATTATTATTTCTAATTAATATAAAAATTTGAGACTTTTCTGAAACATGGCTACTTATTTTTATGAATTGTCGAGCACATCAAATGTTTGAAACTTCCTTAATGATGGTTTAATGAGCGAAAACCCTTTTCCATATTTCTTTGGTTGAGATACTTGAGGCGGATAGTTTATTTACAATGCTGTTCTTGTACATAAAATTATGCCGATCATTTCATTTGTCTCGCAGCATGAAGCTGGCCGGACTGCTTTTGAAGATGCTTGCAAGCAGGTTGATGATATTAAGGGAAAATTGCAAGCAAAGAAAACTGAGATATCAAACATTCAAGACGACATGGACAAGAAAGAGAGTGAAGCATTGGAAGCTAAAAGACTAGAGCAGGTTCATAGAAGAATTGCAGTTTGGTATTCTCTGATTTTTCAGTTTTAGTTAATGCTTTGACGTGCATAATTTGTAGGAATGTACCAAAGAACAAGAAATTCTACTTCCTCTTGAACAAGCGGCCAGACAAAAGGTTGTGGAGCTCAAATCTGTTCTAGATTCCGAGAGAAGTCAGGGGTCAGTTCTGAAGGCTATATTAGATGCTAAGCAATCAAGTAGAATAGAAGGAATTTATGGCCGGATGGGAGACTTGGGCGCCATTGACGGTTAGAACTTCTTTTTGTCACTTTGTAGATCCCTCATGTCCAAGTTATGGCTACACGTTTTCCCCTGATAATTTGTTGTGGAGGGATCAGCTTATAAATGACTAACTTTTGCTTGCTTTTTGAACCCTAAGAATGTACCTCCTTTATCAATCATTTTCAATTGCCTCTACACTGCAGCCAAGTATGATGTTGCTGTATCAACGGCTTGTCCTGGGCTAGACTATATTGTAGTGGAAACTACCAGTGCAGCACAAGCATGTGTTGAGTTATTGCGGAACGAGAACCTAGGCATTGCAACTTTTATGATATTGGTACTTATGCTGTTTACTGAATTTTATCTCCTGAACCGCATAACAATGTTATAATTTCCCCAGCATAAATTGATAATATGCTATATATAACATTCTTTTTTCCTGTTTTGGATTGAGAAGCAGCCCTTTATTAGCCGGGCAAGCAAGCCTTCTCAGGTTATGTCCATTTAATCCTATTTTATGCAGGAGAAACAAGTGGATCATCTAAGCAAGATGAATCAGAAAGTGAGCACCCCCGAAGGAGTTCCTCGTCTTTTTGACTTGATTGAAGTCCGAGATGAAAGAATGAAACTAGCGTTCTTTGCTGCTCTTGGGAATACTGTTGTAGCCGAGAATCTGGATCAGGTATGGTACTGACCTCTTTCGTGGAGTTCTCTTCCTGGCAAACTCAAATATATGGGATTGACCTGACATTAAACATTCAGGCTACTAGAATTGCCTACGGTGGGAACAGAGACTTCAAAGTTGTTACACTTGATGGAGCACTTTTTGAAAAATCAGGAACCATGACTGGTGGGGGAAGTAAACCACGAGGTGGAAAGATGGGCACTAGTATTCGAGTCACAAGTGTATCGGCAGAATCCATCAGAACAGCCGAGAATGAACTCTCTACTTTGTCTAATAAATTGAGCTTTCTAAGTAAAAAAATAAGTGACGCAGTGAGCTGTTACCAAGCTGCACAGAAAGCGATTGCTAGTCAACGGCTGGAACTTGCTAAAGCTCAGAAGGAGGTACGACCTTGTAACCTTGTGTCTTGTAGTTGCAATATTATAATATTACTGAAGTATTGAATTCTTGAGTAGGCTGACAGTTTGCATTCCCAACTAAGCTACCTTGAGAAACAACTCCCTTCGTTGAAAAAGGCATCACGACCGCAGCAAGCTGAACTTGGAAAAGTGGAAGAACTCAATGAACTTGTAATTGCTGAAGAAAAGGAGATTGAAACAATTACACAAGGTTCCAAGCAACTGAAAGACAAGGTTGGTCTAGGCACTAATTATCCTATTTAATTCATTGGAAATGGTTTGAACCGTCCCTTTTCGTTTCTGTTTAAATATTCAACTTTAGAAGCCAAAATCAAGAACATTTGATGGCATTTCTGATATAGCTGAAAGTTTTCTTTGCCAGGTACTGGAGCTGCAGAAGAAATTGGAGAATGCTGGGGGTGAAAAATTGAAGGCACAGAAATCTACAGTCGCCAAAATTGAATCCGTAAGCATTTGTATCATCCAAAATCCGTGTTGGGTCTATCCATGATCTACTCATTGACAATCTAAGTATTTTAGGACATCGATAAGCATAGGACAGATATCAATCGTCACAAAGTTGACATTGAGACTGGCCAGAAAACCATTAAGAAGTTGACAAAGGGTGTTGAGGAGGCTAAAAAGGAGAAGGAGATTCTCGCCGAAGAGAAGCAGAAGGTACATTCTGTCTTTAAAGAGATAGAACAGAAGGCATTTAAGGTTCAAGAGAATTACAAAAAGACTCAGGAGGTACCGATGGCTTTGTGAACATTGTTTTGGAATCCTTCAGTGGTTGTTGACTGAATTAATCATTTTAATGGTCATGTTTAAGGTACGATCCTCTATTTCTCTCATGATAAATTGCATGTACATTTTAGCTTATTGATGAGCATAGGGAAGTATTGGACAAAGCAAAGTCAGAGTATGAAAGAGTGAAGAGGGCTGTTGATGAGCTGCGGGCATCTGAGGTGCTTAACGAGTAAACCTTTAGCTGAAACAACTATGTAGTGCTTATCTTTCCACATTGACTCTCATCCCTTGGAGATGTTTAACCTGAAGGTTGATGCTGATTTCAAGCTTCAAGACCTTAAGAAGGCATACAAAGAACTGGAGCTGAAACAGAAGGGTTACCAGAAAAGGCTAGACGATTTGCAGGTTTCCCTTGCAAAACATCTTGAGCAGTACGAATTGGGGATTGTTCTTGAAAACTTAAAAATGCTTCCTGAATGTCGCAGAAATCTTATGATTATACATCCTTGTGTAGGATTCACCAGGATCTAGTAGATCCTGAAAAACTGCAAGCTACTTTAAGTGACAGATCTTTGGCCGAGGACTGTGATCTCAAGAGGGCGCTCGAGATGGTAGCTTCCATAGAGGGACAACTTAGGGAAATGAATCCAAATCTCGATTCAATATCTGAGTACAAAGCTACACGTGTCTTGTTAAGTTTCTTTGTTCCATCCCTTTTTATTATTATTATTGATCATGTTGAACTTACAGGTACCGAAAGAGAGTAGCCTCTTACAACGAACGAGTTCAGGATCTTAACAATATTACTCAAGAGCGGGATGATATTAAGAGGCAGTATGATGAACTGAAGAAGAGAAGGCATGAAAAGTTTTACTGCACGACCTTTCTTTTTCTGTAAATTTTACACTTAGTAACTTTCATTTCTTTTTCAACTAATGCTCGTGCTAGGTTGGACGAGTTCATGGCAGGATTCAACACGATATCTCTTAAACTGAAAGAAATGTATCAGGTTAACAATGTTCCCTGAAGCCACCACCATACACTCTACAGACTGTGCCTTTACTTTTTCATTATACTGTTATATATTCTAGGACAGAAGCACGCTGTCATGCCAGTTGCCTGGCGTGGTTGTCCTGATTACTTCAACTTTTATGTCTAATATGATGATTTGCTGATCATCTAGATATAGGCATTATCTTACATCTTTTATGTATTGAATGTTTGCGTGTCTTTTTTTTTGTTCAATTAAATTTGTCTTTTGAAGTCTGTTATTCCTTATTCTTCTGTGAATATAACCCCTCGCATCTTTTATTTATTGAAAGCTTACAAGTCCTTGCATTTTTGCGATAGATGATTACCTTGGGAGGTGATGCAGAACTTGAGCTGGTTGACACTCTAGACCCTTTCTCAGAGGGTGTTGTTTTCAGTGTGAGGCCTCCGAAGAAAAGTTGGAAGTGTATAGCTAATTTATCTGGAGGAGAAAAGGTGGATTTCTCATCCATGCCGCTAGTTCATTTAACTTCTTTGACTAGAGCTCGGTTATAATGGTGGGTTATCTTGATGTTTTTCAGACTCTCAGCTCATTGGCACTTGTTTTTGCCCTTCACCACTATAAGCCCACTCCTCTCTACGTAATGGACGAGATTGATGCTGCGTTAGGTGGATATCTGTTCTTGTCTTCCAGTTTTACTTTCTTGGTAGTTTTGTTTCTGCCGTTTTGATAAACCTTATGTTCCACTCCTCATCAGACTTCAAAAACGTGTCGATCGTCGGGCACTACGTCAAGGACAGAACGAAAGATGCCCAGTTCATAATCATTAGGTATGTGGAACTTCCATTTACCCCATAAACTGGGAATACATGAATCGGCTCTCTGTAGTTACCGTCCAAGATCATGCTTTCCTGGCAGCCTCCGGAACAATATGTTTGAGCTGGCGGACCGGCTTGTTGGGATATACAAGACGGACAACTGCACCAAGAGCATCACAATAGACCCTGGAAGTTTCGTGGTTTGTGAAGAAGTGGCCTGATCAATTTCGGGTATGGTCCAAAAGCGTGGACTATATCAAGTCCTGGAGTCAACCCTTTTGCAGAAATGTCATCTTGAATGTCGTGTTTACCCTACCCTAAATTATGAACTCTCATAGCGTCCCTGTGCACGTCGCTCGCGAGCATAAGGCCGTCTGGTTGTCTGTCCTACTTTATGTAATCACTCCATGTCTTCAGACTCTTGGAAACTATGAAAATGATACTAGACTTTCTCAGAAGTTTCTGGGATTTCCTGTTTATGGAAGGATCTCTGGGTCCGTTTGCATCTCTCAGCCAATCCTTTTCTGCAAGCATGTGGTGGATATTAATGACTTTCCTCCTAGATCGAGATTGTGATGGTTCAGGTCATGAGAGGAGACAAACCGGCATTGACGAATGGGCGGAGGGAGCCAAGAAGACTGCAACTTGTTCCGACCAACTTTCCAATACACTTCCTTTTCCATGGTCTTGGATTTGGGAACTTATTAATTAATGCGGTTGTTTGTTTTTGCGTGAGAATTCAACCAAACCCGACGACCCAATCTTATTGCACGAAGTCTTGTCCATTGTACTCTTCCCTCTCATGTAATGAATCTTTTTTATTTATGTGCGCAGTGGCCTTTTGAGGGCAGTCACAGCATATTTTTGGCCCTTCAGGCGATGGCTTATCTGCTGGCCACTGCTTGGTTCCTCGTCGAAGCTTACCTCATCCCCGAGGGACTCCTGAAATGGTTCTACCTCAGCTTCTACATTCATCCCTTGATCCTCGTCCTGTGCCAGATCCTTCTCTGGGTCAGGGTCCTCATCTCGTGGATAAGACATGTCCTCGTCGTCTTAAAGATGTTGGTCTGTTCCGCTGCTGGTTGGTTTGTCAGTGTTTTGCCGGGAGGAGCGGTCGATGGACCTGAGGGTGAAGTGTTTGTTGATGCATATGGAGATATGCGCCCGGAGGAGCATTCTCTAGCATCATTCGGCTCGAACAATTTGAATATGCTCCGAGTTATGGTCGTCGTTCTCTCGAAAGTAATAGTCGAGGAGGAAAGATCTGGAGTTGCCGCCACTAGTATGGGGATTGAGACGGATGAAGATGAGGATGAAGATGCTGCTTCAGTTTGTAGCTCTATGCTGGCTCCGTCCCCAGTGGAAGCCGATGATCAAAAGAATGTGGAGTGGGAGTTGTTCTACAAGAAGGACGTGTGTATGACTATGGTGGGACTCGAAGACCCTGTTCCAGTCTCCAGCTCCAGGTTAACTCCAATGCCGTCAGAGGCAGATGACCACGTGGCCACAAGAATTGAGCAGGACCCTTTTTACGGAATGTACGAGCAAGCAATGGCGTGGTTCGACCTGCTCAGTCACGAGCGAGCTTCCGGAATCAGTATGTTTCTTTTCTCTGGCATTTGGTCATCATTACAGCACTACATCACGTCAGGGGATGTACTTTACACGACTTTGATTCTCAGGTGCGATATTACAAGCCAATTCTGAAGAAACTACCCATCGGCTTTCTTCCATTTGGGATGAGAGGGCAAAGAAACGGCTCATTCGAAGCTTGGAAAGCGATCTGGAGCTGGCCTATGTCGCTCAGACCTGCTTGTCATGGGAGATTCTGTGTTACCAACAGAAGAAAGTAGAAGATCTCTTGGAAAACTCATCAACCAGTCGAGCTTCCATTCGATTTAGCCATGTCATGGTTGAGGAACTGCAGAAGTTCAGAGTACTCGTACAGAGGTTCACCGAGGACGAGAGGTTCCTCAGCAGATGCAGGTACCGCGAGTACGTTCAAGCAAGGGCTTCCTGCAAATCTCTCCTTCAAGTGCCCGAGATTACGGGTACGCTGTTCCGTCATCTGTTTCGTTTTGCTTTGTCCTGTGACCGCTTACTCTGAGGTACCAGATGGTACCCTTGACTAACCCGAGATCGCGACGTCCGTGCTAACTTTTGCCACAAAATCTAATCATCCTATTCATTGACAATGCACCGAGGCCACCGCCCACTTTCAGTACAATATCGTTTTAATCCTCACTCAAGCAAAAGCTTTTCATAAAATTTGCACGCTTTGCTCTTCCTAAAAAATTTCAGATAATCAATGTTGGAAACAAATTGACCACTCAACTAACGACTCCCATTTCTTCAACACACCGCGACTGCGAGTAGCACCAGCATATGTATGTATACGAAACAATGAAACTTGGGAGGCATTGGCCCCATCTTTTTGTAGAGGGACGAAGAGAAGGAGAAGAAGAAGAGGGTGTTGAGTTGAATGAAGTGATGAAGGCAATGGAGAAGTGCATCCGGGCATTCCATAGATTTGTTAAGGCTGATGATAAGCATGACGAGGAGATTGGAAAGAGTAGTGGTTGCAGTTGGTGGAGATTATCATTATTCCTGGGGAGTTGTCTGAATTTAGGTTTGAGTTGGAGCTGGAGTTCTCATCCACATCCTGTCGAAGACCCCAGAGACCTCCCCCTCTTCTCCAACCTCAACTCCATCCTCCTCCAGGTAAACATATTAATAACATAAAACATCATGCAAGACTTGACCCCAGATCAGAATATCTTTGTTTTCTCGTCTGCGGCCCTGACTGTGTATCTAAAGAACGTCATAATCGAACGTTTGGTGCTTGGATATTGCCGATAAGTGCGTGTGCTTGGAGATGTAACCTCTTGGAACATGATTTCTCGCAGAAGTCAATGAGGTTGAGGGACATACGAAGGAAGAAGAAATGGTGGGTGCGGAAGTTGATGGACAGGAGTTCCACTAGAACCAACCCGTCTGAAGATCAGCCTCATAGGGATGAGGAATCGTCGTCGTCACCATTGACGCTGCTGTTTGCGGATATTGATTTGGCGCTGGTGTCGAGGGTGCTTCACATGTCCACAGTCTCCTCTGTTCACCTCACCTGGTGCCAAGCCAAGCTTGATAACATCTGCTTCAGCCATGGGAAGCTTTCCAAAGCAGACATCTTCCCTCTGTTCCCATCTTGACTCTCCCGATTCCCACCACCTAATGGGGACGCGCCGATATGTGTATTATGTATGCCTGGCGCGATGAGCTATAGAGCTTCATTCGACAGCATGAACTCAAAAGGCATTCTGTCAGTAAACAAAACAGTCTGCCAAGCATCAATCTGCAAAGCCATCTTCACAAGGAAGAATCCAGGAGTGCAAAACGTGATTCTATCTAGAGACGACGTAATCCTAACACGACATCTCGAATTACTATCCCGGGTACCAGATATGAAATTATTAATCCCTTTAAACCAACAGGAATCATGTCCAAGTATGACATTGCAACTGCTCCTTGGCAAATTCGTGATCGAAGAATGATCACATCCTTTTGTCTCGGTACCAACATGTAATATTTCCACTAACACTATCAATGCCTACTTTTGGGTCTTCCGCGGCGGCGGCCTCTTCGGCCCCGGGACCTCAAACCTACCAATGGGGCACCCGCACCTTGCCCTAAACACGAGCATCGCCGTCCCGTTGGGAGGCGCGATCCTCCTCAACTCGGTCTCCAGCTCCTTGTGCTGAAACATCGGAAGCTCGAACAGGTTCTTCACCTGGGACGATCCCGCTTTCCTCGAGTCCTCCTCCGTCTCCAGCTGGATATCGAACTCAACTGACTTCCTCAACCCCCGACACTCCGGGTTCAAGCACTTCCTGCCCTTAAACGAACTCGACACGAGCACGAACGTTGCGAAGCCTGCGCACAACGTGCTCATCCCCATCGATGCGTAAACCAATGGTGCCTCCCTAACCTCCTCGCCGATCATGGCCGCGACCGCGAACGCCACCCGAGCGGATCCCACGCCGAGGGTCTTCACACACGGGAAGAGAAGGAAGCCAGAGGCACTAAAGACGGCGACGAGGGCGAGGAAATCGACGGCGGCAGAACGGGAGAGCCTACGGGGACAGGGAGGGTGGGTCGGGCGAGCTGATCGGCGGTTGCGGGAAACTGGGTTAGCCGGGGAGGGTCTCATGGGGAGGCTAGCTGGTCAGGGGGAGGGGGGGGGGGAAGTAGACCATCCGTCGGCCACCGATGAAAATTCGGAAGGAAAGATTGGATTTTGAGAAGTGGGTGGAGGGTGAGAAATGGGGAGGAGAGGAGAGGAGTGAGTGCCGTTGAGGATGGGGATTGTTTCTAGTATATTGTTGCCGGCTATGACCGGAGAGAAGAGAGAGAGAGGCTTCTTTTCACCGGTCGGAAATTATATTTTTATAACAAGACAGCAAATTCTAAAATCTTAAGAAGGAAAAAAAGCGCCAAGTTTTAGTGTTCACGAATGTAATAAAATATAAAATATTGAATCTTTTTTCATCGTAAATAATGTGGGGAGGCCGCCATCGGAGACCCTTTTTTATTTATTTAAATGAAGATTAATATCCAAACAAATTTCCTTACAGATGGGTGGGGCTTGTCGAGAGATTTGGGTCTCTCATTGGGCTCTCATGTAAGGAAAGGCTTGCGAATGGAGATGGAAAGGTGAGGGTGTCGGTTTGTTTAAGTCGTATTGGGTAGACTCGGAGATATTAGAGAGTTTGTGGGCCTCATTGGAGGCCATGATGAATAAGAAGATGATGACAATTGGGTCAAATCCATACAAAGACAGATAGATTGATAGATACAGAGAGAGAGAGAGAGGAAAGGTTTTGACAAAAAAGAAAAAAGAAGAAAGGAAAATGTCAAAACCAAAAAAGGAAGAAAGGAAAGAAAATTTCAAATACCCCCACCTACTGACAGAGCCACTAATCACGGTCATACATACCCCCCTTCAATGACCTTTAACCAAAACCAAATGACTGACTGGCTGGCTGGCTTATGTCTTGGTAGACTTTTCCTTCCTCGTTAATTTATGCCACTCATCACGCAAAAGAAAAAGGAGTGTGTGTATCCGTCGTCATTCTTTACTTACATGCCGATATGATTGACTCCCCCCATGTGTTTCCCTTATATTATTCGTACCAACGTACGTACTGGGGGTCATCATTTTTTTTGGTTTTATTTTGAGACATAATTCCATAGACGCGGCATTTTCATTTCTAAAAAAAAAAAAAAAAAAAGAGTCTGCCGACAAAATGCTAGTTTGTGTAAGAGGAAGAAGCCTCCTTCCTACTCATATATAAAAATAAAAATAAAATAAAATGAATCCTACCCACCAAAATCAATCCAAAAGAATGAAAATGGGGTTCATCTGCCCTTTCTCTGCCTCCTCCTCCAACTCCATCCCTTTTTTTTTTTTACTATAAGAAAAGATAATAATATAAATATTGTTATTTTTTAGTTGAGACACGAGAGGGGAGTTGATGTGTCCACCAAAGGGGTATTTAATAGTGAGAGGCAAAAACATTAGACGTTGTCGGTTCCCATGATAAGGTTGTGATGGTGGTGGGGAGACTCCGGGAGGGACACCCACATTTATTAAGTTCAAACTCTTTGCGGGGGGGTAGGTGGTCCATTCGTCACATGTTACGCCCAGAGTCAGTGTAACACACACCCACACCCGCGACAAATATCGACCGTTGTTGGTCGACCTAAGTCTCACTAAAAAGGTCTTTTGTACATTCCATGAAAACGAAACGACGACCCAACACTTCTCATTGCCTACTTCACACGCGTTATTCTTATTACAACAACAATCACATGGTCACTTTTTTAACTCCCCTTCACTTTCTACTGTCTTAGACAGTGTCCAAAAACTAAGGGAGGCACAATTTCTTTTTCTTAAAAAGAACTCCTTCTAAATTACAAATTTAATCATATATATGACAGTATGATTAATAATTTAATCATCGGTGCTTAGATAGCTAGCTTACGCCAGAGATAAAAATGTAGATCGACCTCCGGAAACGCGACGAGTCTTGAAATGTAGGCTCGAAGACGCGCCACGGCGGGAAGGACGCCTGTCTTCGGAAAACAATCGAGCATTGACCGGGGGAGGTGGTGTTTCCGGGGGACGTTCCTCTTTTTTTTTTTTTTTGTAATCAGTAGCGGAACTGCCGGCCGGAATAAGTCTGGCCGAATGACCAGCCGGCGGGGGCGACGTTGTATGAGACGACGCTCCGTCCGTTGCTCGTGGTTACCACGAAGGAGAGGCTCTGGCCGTTGAGGTAAGAGTTGCTCTGCCAGTTCTGGCCCCAGTTCCTGGACATGGGCTGCCATCCTGTCCTCGAGCCTTTGATCGAGACCGAGTGGACGTCCCCTGCTCCCCCTACGTTGGTTATGAGCACGAGGTTGAAGTACGAGTGGCCATTGATCGTGAACCTTATGCCTCCACTTCTCCTGCACCGCACCCTGGGTGGGAAACATCCCCAAGGGATGATTATTACAACGGGGTCGTAAAAAAGGATAGGGGCAACAGAGCGGATGTCTCCATCGCATACCTTCGGTAGATGACGGGGACGATACCCGCCCTATACTGAGCAATGTGCTGGAACACGGGCTGGGATAGATCAAAGTGATGGTTGGGGGGGTCGCACCAACCCCCGGGGGGACAGAAGTTGGTGGCCGTCACTATGATCGAGCCACGCAGGCACCATTGCGGGTCGTTGACGCACATCAGCTGGTAGCACGAGCCGCAGCTAAGCCCGTCATTGAAAAGCGCCGTGCTCAGGGCCGCGGTATTCGTTCCGTAACCCTGGCTATACAGATTCCCATAACCGCAAGCCCCACCTGAAGGGAAAAACCACCCCGTGAACTTAAAGCTCGAGAAGGAGTCCATGAAAAGGGATCGGACAGGGGGCGAACGTACCCATGGTGCCGGAAGCGTCGCTCCCTCCGTAGAAGGTCGCATGAGCGTTTATCCAACCGCCGCCATAATAAGCTCGAACACTGCCCGTAACTAAAGAGAACCAAACCAGAGCAACAACCCCAGCTTGTAAGGAACCCATCTTACAATTATTACGATCTTCCCCTGCAGACCCGAAAGGAAAAAACTCAAGACCAGGACAACCTAGTACTACTTATACCGAACAACCATGTAAGAACTAAGACATAACTGAAGTGATAATTTCCTTTACCTCTTTGAAAGAGGAACGAGATGGAGGTATGTATGGAGGGTGAGGGGAATTGGGGGTGGGATAAATTTATAGGATTTTGATACGAGTAAATTAGGTAAATGAAAGGGGGCTAAATGGGAAGAAAAAGAAAGGATGTATTTTATCTTGTCAAGAAAATTTTAATCTTAGGGACCCACCTACAATTGAAGAACTAGATTAGATGTGGGAGGGGAGTTGGGGGGGGGACTACGTATTTATGAGTGTGGGGGAAATTGGCACATGCATTTGCTTTCGTAACACCTCAAAGTGGAATTGCTTTGTTCCCCGTGATAGTGAGTGACAGTAATTTCTTAACAAGACATTAAAAATTTCGAAAATTGATGGAAATTTCAGAATTAGCCCACACATGATTGGCCTGAGTTCTCCCACCAACAACATTTCGGGCAGACAGACAGATCCAGTCACCAATTAATCACGGGACAGAAGAAGAAAAACCAGAGTGATTTCGACTCCAAACGTTTGCCTCACTCTCTAGAAAGAGAGATCATTTGTCCCCGAAGTGAAAGCGCGTGGGTCCACCAAGCGTGGAACTGTTGAAGCTGGGTCGTATGTATATGTATGCATGTGTATATATCCTGGTGCGATTCCTTTAGTGCCTTGTAATGGTTGGAGATTAGATGCATTCGAAGGATATCCCACGTGTCTGTGTTGTTTCGAGATATATCCGGGACGAGTAGCGCGGTCCAAGGGGGGACACCCGGTTTCCCTTGGAGCTTATTAAGTCTCTCGGTCATATAGCAACACTACTATGTAGGACGATTGTCAAAATGTTTGTAACGAAGTGTGACGTGACAGAAATCTCGGATCTAATTATGATGAGCTCATAAATTCAGGTTATTTTATGATAAATCAACAAACTCATTTCGTTGACCCATATTAAATCTACTAAGAAGATGACAGAAATTTTGGGCCCATTTTATGAAGTCCATAAGTCCATGGGTCATTAAGAGTGTTTACAAGCTCACCGTTATGCGAGCCTGCCGGGAAAGTACTAAGTCTACGAAGTACCGTCGGGGTTAGAGTCTACGAAGACCAGAAAAGATCTTGACTCCGAGATTTTTAGAAAAACGGTTATAGGGCCACGTTCCCATGATTTGAAACGATCTTCAGGTGGAGAAAATCTAGGGACACGTCTCTAGTTATCTGATTTGATATAAAAAGGAAAAGCTGTTAAGCCTACGCGAGTCCAAAATGATAGGCAATGTGGGTAAGAGCAATGTTTACCAGGATCAAACTGTTACCGAGATTCTGGGGAGTTAGTTAAGAAGGCCACGACCTGAGAAAATATTCTAAGAATGTGGCGTACATCCTAAGCATGTCAAGATTCAGTATCAAAGGGAGAAGATTTTTCTTAAACACACACGATAATCATCTAAGGCCAATCAGTGTATCGATCGTCAACCCTTTTAGTTTTTAGTCTTCCGCCGTCCGGACCAGGGTGAGCTCGTAGGGCCCTTAGTATCCTTCCATCGTCAAGTGAGCAACCGTAGCTTTGACACCAAAACTACGCCAGCACTCCATCGTCAGGGTGAGCTTTCGGGCCCTTGACAACCAAATTTCGCCTTCACTCCGTCACTAAGGTGAGCTCCTAGGGCCCTTAGTATCCAAATACATTGCTACATTCGTCCACACTCCATCCACCACACCTCCAGGGACCGGATTCCACCACTCCAGCCGGCAAGCACAAGGTGTCGACAACAAGTCTACGGCGCCACCACCATCCGCATCGTCAATCTTTTTGCTTTTTTATGGCTGGAAGCTTTTTCTTTTATTTGTAAGACATTCGTTCGACATCATTTGTTAATACAATTTATCTATTTCATTTACTGACGACCACATCCGAATTCCTGTGTGTATTTGTGTCAAATATTTCCAACGTGATTCGTTTTCGAGACGAACATGAAGATACCTAGATACTTAAACATAGAGTTTAATTGAATGAAGTGATCGATAGGGTTGTATTCCATCCAAATATATAGAAATAAAGAGTGAGTGACCAGGAGCACCTTGGAATGGAGGCGATCGTCTTTTGATTAAAAACAAAAGTACTCCAAACCAAAATAAAAATGTTGATAAGGAAATTTAATTTGTTTAAGGAGGTCTGAGTTCGAAACTTATTACACGTAATTATTCTTATTTAAAGACTCACCCACTATAATCAGATGTCCTATCAGGTTCCACAATTTATTCGGAGCAAAACTTGGAATAACCACCGGCGGGCAACCAAAAAAAGAAGGTACTCCGTTCACCCCCTCGTATTTGCTGAGAAATTAAATAGGGATTTTGCTTTCCTCATTCGTTACCATTACCCCATCACTTCCTACCCTATCACCACTCCACCCACCAATTATTCGAATTACTCAACTTGTATTTACTCTCGCTTTTGCTTCTTCTTCCTCTTCTCCTTTTTTTAAAGAAAAATCTAGTAAAAAAGAAAGTGAAATTTTTGTCCTTTGTTAACCTGTCAGGATTAAAATCATAAATTAACTTTTAAGACGAAATTAATACGTTTTCCTAAGAATATTATAGTACCACGGCGTTCGATTCTCCGGAAAATCGTAGTAAACCCAAAATATCTTTACCAAGTAACAGTAAAATAAGATGTTGGTACGACCACGATGATAAAAGAAAAGAATAGGCCGGTGAAAGTGATATATGAGAGAACATGGGCATAGTGCTATCTATCTATCTCCTATTGTCATTTCACGCACGCAAAATGCCCAATGCTGTCCTCCTCTTCCCCCTTTTTGTCCTCGAAATAATTGCAGTGTCCCTCCCTCCCACTCTTTACAACAAGAAGTAGTAGTAGTAGAAGAAGATGAAGAAGAAGTAGTAGTAGTAGTAGTAGTAGTAGTAGAAGAAGAAGAAGTAAAGAAGAAGAAGAAGTAAAGAAGAAGAAGATGATGGAGTAGAAACAAGAGGGAAGAATATAATCTTTTCTTTCCGACAAACAAATCCTCCTAATGTGCCTGACCCTCGTACCTAGCAGTCTTCCCTCCCATTCTTGTACAATTATGTCACGTGAACTCGTCATTCGATGAAAGAAAGACAATACTGCCAGTCCTCTGTCCTAAAGTGAATGCCACACATGACCTGCATGTGTGTACATGTACATGTCTTTTTACATTCTACTTCCTTCTTTCTTCCTCGATCTAGCAACGTGAGGACCATCCATGAAACATTTCTAACTCGGTATGAAAAAAGTCCCGGGCCACCTATTGCTCTTATCGGGCTGGACTGGAAAGGCGTGGCCCTGTATCTCACGTGCATCCGCGATTGGGCCACGATGCTCTAACTGGAATCGGGTAATACGCGTATCATACGATCGCGATACGGGATCCCATAATTGACTTAGGACGCGAGAGTATGATGCCGAGTTTTTGGGAAGTGCAGTTGGTTAAATTTTGAAGATGAGTCCTAGGGCTATACACCAGGAGGCTTGTTACTACTACTACTACTACCCATTGGAAGAACATGACATGATGAACCAAAACCAACCAACCCCATTATGATTTGGAGAAGTTTACTTTTCACGGGCAGGTTGAAGACAATCAATCGTAAACGGACACCTAGAAGGCATGTTCATCGTACCTTTCCATTGGAGGAAATGTTGGATTAGGAAAATAAGTGAGTTCCTACTCTCCACCCTTATCTTACCAAATCAATTGTTTCGATCGGGGTTTGATGTATGTTATCTTCAGGTACGCCCTACATGGAATGAGCTATTGTTGGCTTAGTTGATGGTGGGGCTTTTTCGAGCAAAACCTGCTTCACCCTCTTCGGCGTTTCCCAGTTAGCACTATAAATAGGGCCATCGAGATATCCCCTCGACAGAGCAGCCGGGTGAGATTCTTTCCTAGTTTGATCTATCGGAGTGCTGGGTCTTGGGTGAGGGTAAGTAAAAGGGAGTGGAACGATGGAAGCTGGAGACGTCTCGAAGGGTCCAGGGAAGCCAGGTTTCGGGGCGAACAAAGGGGTGTCGGTTCTCGACTTTGTTCTGAGGATAGTTGCATTCGTTTGTACACTCGGGAGCGCGATAGCCATGGGAACGACTAATGAGACTCTCCCTTTCGTTACCCAGTTCATCCGCTTCCGCGCCCGGTTCAACGATCTACCCACGTTCACGTAAGTCTTGGATACCTCGTGTTATTTTTACTACTCCATATCGAGCATGATATAAATGTTTGCTTTTTTCATCGACCAATGTTTAGATTTTTCGTGGTGGCGAATTCTGTGGCGAGCGCATACTTGATCTTCTCGTTGCCGCTCTCCATTTTTCATATCGTAAAAAGCGGCTCACAGAACAGCAGGATCGTCTTGGTGATACTCGACACGGTACATACATATATGTTCAAGTTTCCTCAAAGCTAGCACGACTTCGTATAGACTCAATTTAACTCATCGTTGGGGGCAAAAACAACAGCTGGCGCAGGCGCTCGTGATTGCGGGGGCATCGGCTTCTGCGGCGATCGTTTACCTAGCCCACAAGGGGAACACAAGGACGAACTGGTTCTCAATCTGCCAGCAGTTCAACTCCTTCTGCGAGCGCACCTCCGGGTCGCTGATCGGGTCGTTCGGTGCGGCGGTCATCCTCATGCTCCTCGTAATGCTTTCCGGCATCGCACTTGCTCGTCGCTGACGCGCCCTATTCGTCCGCAACGTGACTCGTCATCGCATGGGTCGGAAAATGACCGTCCTTCCTTTGGTTTGCTGGTTGTCGTTTGGTAATGTGTCCGGTCACTATGTTTGTCTTGTATGTAATTCAAATCACATCTTTCTTAAGAATAATATTTAAATGCTTCTGAAAAGGAAAACAACCTCAGATAAACTTTAAAGGAAACCAACATTCCCAACCAATTCATGCAACGACGATTTCATTTCATGTCATGCATTAAAATATTTGATTATGAGAGTGAGTGCAAATGACCATTCATAATTAAACATAACTCTATTTCAGAATGGCCGACAATTCTAATGTAAAATCGATGAAGTAAAAATATATTACGACTTTGGGTCGTCACGTAAAGACGCATTGGATTTAATGATAGTTCCGTGTAACCCATTTTGTTAAGAGGCGGATCACAATTGTCCTGAATATTTATAAATAAATGTTTGACATATTTTTTATACTTCATTTTTATCGGACTTTTTATTAGCAAGTGTTTTTGCTAAATGGGTGTCAAGAAGAATAAAAACTTCTGTTCAGATATTAATACGATTTATTTATTGTAAGGGGTGTGTGTGTGTGTGACTTCATCTTTTTGTTTGTTTGTTTGTTTGTTTGTTTTCAGGCAATCCCATTGTTAATATAATAATGAAAGGGCTGGACAAAATGATCCAAAGGTCTCATATTTTAACTCTTTTATGATTTGTTTGGTTTGTCCAGGACGAGGAGGGATTGAATGATCTTATAATTAAGAAGTAGAAGAAGAAGAAGAAGAAGAAGAAGACGAAGAAGAAGAGGAGGAGGAAGAAGATAATATAAGCCTAATCAGTGCCCAAATCTAATAAAAAAAATTTATTCGGTACATCAGTCGAGGTTGATTAGGATAAGGATGATGATGATGATAATGATGACCCTAATGATAATGACAATAATGATAATAATAATCTAAAAAACCTGATCATCCCCTTGCACAAGTCATTGAATGTCATTTTTATGCGAGTTTTGTGATGCATAAAAATGTTTTTGAAGAAAAAGATTGCGATAACGACATTTGAAGTTTATTATTATTATCATTGTGCAAAGGAGAAAGAATCTCTTGTATATTTGTGAGGGATATATTTTTGGTACGTGGAACGTAAACTGACCAACCGATGATAATTATGTACAACTCTGTACAATACAATTTTAGGCGATTGAGCGCGATGGACGATTGTCCGTCCGTCCATTCCCCCCCCTCCCATCCACACACATAAAAAAATGGAGGTGACGGTGGTGGTGGTGGGACTTTAATGCTAAATCATCCCCATTGGCCAACAAGTGGGCTAAAAAGAATCTCCTCTTTTTTTTTTTTTTTGAGTGGACAATGATTGGTTCATTGCATCTGTATGTAACATACCATTGCATCTCTTGTCCATAATAACCAAAATAGTAAATATTTGTCCACGACGACGACGATGATGATAACAATCGACTGTTTTTTAGTCTTTAGATTAACCAACTGCTTAACCACCACCAACCATTCATCTCTTCTCATCTCCATCCCCTCCGTTTCTTTTTTAAACGATGACGGTAACATTAAAATCAGTTTGACTCGGTTTTTTTTTTTGGTATGATTTGGTGCGATGGATTATGAACGAAATACGTAACCACCAAAACAACTCAAAAAACGACAACTTGGAGTCCTCCTCCTCCTCCTCCTCCGCCACCTGCACCTGTTGGGCAGAAGCACCATTTTTGCATAAATAAAAGAAACCCTCCTCCCCCCGTCCACCCTTTACCAAACTCTTCGTCTTCTTCGTCGTTTCCTCCTTTCTCCGCAGGCCATGGCTGTCTCCGGATGCCCAGTCTCATTCTCCAAGATCCCCTCCGTCGGCCCCTTCGAGTGCCGATCCGACCCCGACTTCTCCTCCCCCGGGGCCCCCCCGAGGTATCAATCAACCGGCCGTCGCGTCTGCCTCCCCTCAGCCTCCCACCATTACGGACTCTCTTCTCTCATCTTCAAGTTCCCACCCAACTTCGTTCGCCAGCTCAGCACCAAGGCCCGTAGGAACTGCAGCAACATCGGGGTCGCCCAGATCGTCGCGGCCTCTTGGACGAACCCCGGGGTCCCCTCGGGTTGCCCCACTTCCTCCGCCGCCGCGTCGACCGGGGGTCCCCCTGCCCCGGCCCCGGCTGCCGTAGCTGTTGATTCCGCGGTCGTGGATCCGGCTGTCGTGATTGGGGCTGAGGAGGGGTTGGTGGTGGATGGCGGGGATGTACAGTTTGAGGGGTTGGGGGTGGATGATGTGGCGTCGTTCTTGACCTCCGACGGGAGCATAACTGTTCATGCAGGTGTGTTGACGATTAGCTGACTGTTGTTCGATGGATTAGGTTAATGTTGGATTCATGCTTCTTTCGACTGGACTTCATATGAACTGATCTGAGGTTTCCTTAACACCTGGCAGGGGAAAGATTGGGTCGCGGCATAGTGACTGATGCAATCACAACGCCTGTTGTCAATACTTCTGCCTACTTCTTTAAGAAAACTGCTGAATTGATTGACTTCAAGGTGCATCATTGAATCTCCTGAGCAGCTTTGAGTTTTTTGTCTTCTCATAAAGAAGAATTGTTACGTTTCCTCCTGGCTATGATTTCCTTTTGCTGTTATTTGTTGACCCTTGTCTCTCCATGTCTTTGGCCTTACATTATATGCCTCATGGTTTATTACTGTGATTTCTGTACTTTTTATCTATTTAAGTTTTTCGTTTTCAGGAAAAGCGTCATGTGAGCTTTGAGTATGGGCGTTATGGAAATCCTACTACCGTGGTTGCTGAGGAGAAAATCAGGTGTCTTGCTAATTTATGTTGTTTTTTGCTCTTGTGTCCTTGCAAGCCAGAAGAACATTTTATCTTATTTGGCTTTTGAACTACTACATTTTTGTAGTGCTCTCGAAGGTGCTGAGTCAACTATTATAATGGCTTCTGGAATGTGTGCGAGTACTGTGATGTTGATGGCATTAGTTCCTGCTGGAGGGCATATCGTCACATCAACTGATTGCTATAGGAAGACAAGGATTTTCATTGAAACGTTTCTTCCTAAAATGGGAATCACGGTATTTTCTCGTCTCTTTGACTATCTCTTCTTTTATTTTGAGCTTCTTACCTAGTTAAAAGAAAGCTCAACTCCTTGTAAAAACATGACACTGAAATGATTTAGTATTGATTGGAATTAATTTAGCTTTTTGTTGAAGAGATGTGATCTTCATTTACTTTTACTTCCTTTTCTGTTTCTTTTTCTATTTTTCTATTTTTTTTAGGAGGAATGTTCCCTGCATGAACTGGCATTGACATGTGCTCACCAATTAAAATCTATTATTCATATTGACATGCCAAACCATACACACAGTTTGTCCGGAAAGTTTATTGCTGTTCTTAATAGAAATATGATGTACTTTGCACTGGTAGGAGAGAGACAACACAGAATTCCCTAATACCCAAGTTGGAGTTTTGTTGTTCCAGTAATAGTGGAAATCACCTTTGTATTATTTATTGTCAGTGTGGCAAGCCATTTGTTTCTCCGAACCAAGATAAGAATAAGATTGTGATGTTCTTATTGACTGGCATTGATGGCATGCTTTATCAAATCTGCAGGCCACTCTGATTGATCCTGCTGATACGGCTGGTCTGAAGGCTGCTCTGGAGGAGAACAAGGTACTTGGATGAGCTTGTAGTTTGTCAAGATCAACTGGATATAATTCTAGATATTTAAGTTGGATAGTGCTTTTTAAGTTTCTTTGCCAGTAAGGTTTGCTTCCTGAAATGTGAAGCATTTTTGGTGTTATTGACAGAGATATCCATGCAGCCATCTTCTATCTACCCTTGTTGTTTCTTTGACTTTGGTGTTGCTTTCTCTCCAGGTTTCCCTGTACTTCACTGAATCTCCTACAAACCCCTTCCTGAGATGTGTTGATATCAAGGTGGTTTCAGACCTGTGCCACAAACATGGAGCACTTGTTTGCATTGATGGAACCTTTGCAACACCTTTGAACCAGAAAGCACTGGCCCTTGGGGCAGACATGATTCTGCACTCTGCCACAAAGTTCATTGGTGGCCATAACGATGTAAGTGTATACTCACCATGATGACATTTACTACCAGTCTTTTTATCTTAAAGGTGATAATCATTTTCAGAACTTTCCAGGTTCTTGCTGGTTGCATTAGTGGAAAGCAGGAAGTGATCGACAAAATCCGTGTTTTACATCACGTTCTTGGAGGCACTCTCAACCCGGTTGGTCTCACTCATCTCCATTATTTGATACATCTCGACACATCATTTATTTGATGTTGCTATTACAAAAAAAGTCTTCCCTATTTCACCTTCTCAAGCTACTAGTTATCTGATAAACTCTGCTTTCTCACTTTTCTTCTTGCCAACTGCCCACCTTCTACGGTGCTGCGTTCACTTGAGCACTGCCGAAGTATAGATCATATGCTTGCAAACTGTTCTTATGTCACATTCTGGGTGGTTCTAGGTTGAGTTTAACCAATATCCCTGTCTATCTCTGTTGAGATCTAGTTTGAGAGTATTACTTGTGAAATAGGAAATGCTAGTGTCATTGTGTTTAGAAGAATCAATATAGAAAAGATGCACTCCTTTGAACCAGATTGGTCCCCAAACATGGCATGATATAGGTCAATCACTATATAATTTCTTTTACATCTTATCATTCCCTGTCAAGACTTGTAATGGTGCTCATATTTCGTTTTCCACTTTTCTTGCTTAGAATGCTGCATATCTGATCATCCGAGGCATGAAGACGCTGCATCTCCGTGTACAGCAGCAAAATTCAACCGCACAGAGGATGGCCGAAATTTTAGAGGCACATCCTAAGGTAACGACTTGGTTTTTCAAGTGCAATGATTCTTCCGGATCTTTGTTTTGAAAGGGACACCTGTAGAAGATGTGAGTATTGTCAAGCATTAGTCAAAAGTCCTCCTGGCGTATTGGTTTCAAATTTGAAACCCTTGCGGTCACAACGGATGGAGATGCCTCTTCAGTCTTGGGTTTGGGTTGCTCTACATAGTATACAAAACTTTCGGAAATATTTTTAAGTTAACCTGATGTGAAGTTTCTTCGATCAAATGGATTAAAGCAACATTCCCCAATTAATGGATATATACAGGTGAAGCGTGTCTATTATCTTGGCTTGCCTAGTCATCCAGAGCATCTCATCGCGAAGAAACAAATGACAGGCTTTGGGGGTGTTGTCAGCTTTGAGGTATATTCATCCACGACTACCTTAAAATTTGTATTACATCACGTTTATGTCCCTCATATTGCCATTTTCATCCTTTAGATCGATGGCGATCTGAAGTCCACGATCAAATTTGTTGATTCCCTGAAAATACCCTACATCGCTCCGTCATTTGGGGGCTGCGAGAGCATTGTGGATCAACCTGCCATTATGTCTTACTGGTAATAATCACCCAAGTTTTGTATCCATTTTATATCAATTTCCAGAGTCGGATGGACCATCCCCAGAGAATGTCCTGCTCTTATCACCAGTGTCGTCTATTCTCCAGTCTACTGACCCATATAGCTGGCTTGCCCATTCTTAATAACAGGGATCTTTGCCGAGAGGACAGGGAGAAATATGGAATCAAGGACAACCTGGTTCGGTTCAGCTTCGGAGTCGAGGACTTCAAAGACCTTAAGGCAGACGTATTGCAGGCACTTGACCAGATATAGGGCACGCCCCCACCTGCGGTCTTTGCGTAACTCACCGTCTTTTTCCTCTCCTGTTTTTGGGCTGGTGGTCAATTGGATTTTGATCATCAGCCTGGCGCATCTTGTGCATTAGTTCGGATTTAGCGTTCCATATCATGACAAGGATCTATGCATCATCATTCAATAAATGTAGCATTTGTGTGACTTGGCAAATGTCCGTCTCTGCTTCTGCCATGGAGCTGTGTTCCAAAATAATTCGGCGGAAAACTATTTAGCGAAATATGTCGGTAATTTTCAAAATTTGTTAAATAATGTATTTAACTCGGTGTTGGGGCAATTGTCTGCTGAATTTGAAAGTTGTTAACTTATTTTACGGAATGTTTTTCCTATTTTTGAACAAACCTCTTATGACATGAACGTTCATTATCACCCAACTAAACAGCAGCTCCCTGCAAACAGTGAAGGGGCAGGGCGCGGAATTGAATTGAATATTGGTATTATTTTGGTTTCTTTTTCCTGGGTATACATATAATTCGGTTACTAAAAGAGCTACATGACATCTCGAATTTTACTATGAATCCAATCCTAGGGTCAACTTTTTACCGGTCACCTGAGGAGGATTCTTCTGTAGCCTCCTGCTTTGATATTCCTGGTTTGTCAATTCACCAGGGAAACATCGTCCTTAGTAGATTTGTTGCCTACTGTTCCTATCAAACAACACATGATGATATTTATGGTTTTATTCAAGTTCTGTGTTTGCTAGGAATCATAAAAACCGTTGAGAAGTGCGATAGAGGAACTGGTAACGCTTTTTAATCTACATTTTTACACAACTTGCTGTCCGTCAGCCGTTCTTCACGACTGAACCGCTGGCAAGGCTTAGTTGGAGAGTGTGAGGAAAATCTCAAAGTCTTGTTCCCCTTGGAAGTGGAAGTTGGTGAATCAACAAACCCAGCCCATTCTACTGGTCAAACCCGGGTGGCATCGCGAGCACCCTGCAAGGGCTATCACCATCTGTTGGGGAGGAAACGTTGGGCGTCTAACGGGGTACCCTCGCCGCAATGAGAACAATCCAAGGTTTGAAGTGACCAAGCTCCACGTACAAGCCCCTAAATTGGCGTTAGAATCATCGAGTTTTTCGTAAACTAAATTCGTTGTTTTCAACACTGGAATTAATAGTATTATTTGTTCAATTAAAACCCGTTATTTCCTTGATATTGTGATGAATCCAAGACGACACTAGATGTGTTAAGAGGAATCACTGGCATATATCATCAGCACAGCCCAATTTGGTTATCTGAGTCAGACGGCAGAACTAACTCAGAGAAACTATTGACCGAGCTGTATAGGAATGGAATAAGGGCTGAGTGGGGGTTCCTTGATGAGTTCTCAGGCGAGTCATGCGGACGAACCCAAACCCAGGTTGCTCTATTCGCTTGTTAAGGATTCAACTGAGAATCTCATGTCATCAAGATGCAGAATAACAGCTTTCATGCTGTTCAACAGAGTTGTGGGAGCAACAGTGCGAGAGTAGTTTGGCAGGAGCAGGACACCAAAAAGTAATCAGATTCGACTCGAAAGCTTTACCAAAGACCGGCAGAGTATAGAGGTAACCTTTCATAAGATCCATCATTGTCAGACGAAACATATATTTGCATGACAGACATATAAGCCAACCTGAGTCTCACTGGAAAATACAGCAGAAGCACATGCCATTCCCGGCAGGCAGGAACACTTATTCAGACCAAACATCGGACACCAGATGCGGACACAGACACAACACACAGATGAAGGCTCATGGTTTAAGGAGCTCGACAACTTGATAGAAACACAACAAACTGACCCAGAAAACCCTTGTTATTAGCAGGTAACTTTTACAGGGTTTCCATAGAAGAAGCGATCCAGCTTCTCCTTACTCATCATCGTATTCACGGCGGTGGTGGTGGTGATGCTTGGAGCGGCGACGCTTCTCCTCATCATCATCGTCATCTTCATCTCCCTGAATAGTTGCCACAAAACCATTAGTCTAGTTGCCGCAACCATCCAGAAGTCATCACACCAAAACCAAAAATACTAACAGCCCTGCAGACAATATCATTGGCCTCTAATTGTTCACCAATACACTTCTTTCTCTTCCTACAAGTTAGGAACTAAGGTCGAGCCAGGCAAGATAACCACTCCTAATTAAAAAAGTCCCATCTCGCAATCAAGCCAAGCATTGACAAAACATTACGAGGATAAATCAACCGTGAATTGAATATTGTAATAATCATAATGTTGAGCTCACATATTTCTTGCGGCCATAGTCCTCTTCACCACCATAGCCAAACTTCTTGGGCTTATCCTCATCATCGTCATCGCGCCTTCCATAGCTCGGCCTCTCGTGCTCACTCCTTCCTCCATATCCAGATCCATACTCAGTTGCAGGCTTCTCATACTCAGTCCTCCCGCCATAACCAGATCCGTATTCAGACTCCGACTGGCGGCCATAGCCAGATCCATAATCAGATGCGGGCTTCTCATACTCGGTCCTCCCGCCATATCCGGATCCGTATTCCGAATCTGACTGACGGCCGTAACCGGACCCATAATCAGAGCTAGGCTGCTGCTTGTACTCGGACCTTCCGCCATAGCCAGATCCATGCTCAGACTCCGCTTGGCGGCCGTAACCGGATCCATACTCTGAGCTAGGAGGCTTTTCATATTCCGACTCCGTCCTGCGACCATATCCAGATCCGTATTCGGAATTGGGCTGCTTATACTCAGACCTTCCGCCATACTTGGAATCCTCCTGCCTCCCATACCCAGATCCATACTCTGAACTCGGCTTCTCATACTCAGTCCTTCCTCCATACCCAGATCCATACTCCGAACTCGGCTTCTCGTGCTCAGTCCTTCCTCCATACCCAGATCCATATTCAGAGGGCGGGGGCGGCTTCTCGTACTCGGACCTTCCTCCATGCCCAGATCCATAATCCGAGCTCTGCTTCCTCCCGCCACCATAACCCGATCCGTAGTCCGACTCGGGTTCCGGCCTCCCGCCATACCCGGACCCGTAATCAGATCCCGGTCCGCCGAATCCAGGCTGGGGAGGGGGAGGACCACCGAACCCAGGCTGGGGAGGGGGAGGACCGCCGAAGCCGGGGCCAGGGGGACCAGGCCTGGGCTTGGGACGAGAGTAACTGCTGTACTCGGAGCGAAGGGCATCCTCGGCGTAGGCGGCAGGCTCGGCGTGGGAGGAGAAGTGGGGACGCTCGTAGTCGATGTCATGGTCGTTGCAGAGGGAGGAAGGGTAGCAGGTTTCGTCGGAGGGAGGGAGGGGGCGGCCGTAGGTGAGGGAGATGTCGTAGCCTCCTCCGAAGGGGGTGGGGTCGTACTCGTCGAACTCGACGTCGTCCTCCTCGTTGTGGTGGTAGTACGGCATCTTCGTTGGCCGGATGGGATCGGATAAGCGAAAAAGGTGCAAACCCAAAACTTGGGGGGGTGGGGGAGGAAGAAGATAGGTCGTCGAAACGTAGAAGGATGCCGAAAATCTAAGACGATGTCGTTTTGTGGGGCTCTCCTGGGGACCAAACTGAAATTGGAATAAAACTTTAAAGGATTCAAACGGGTAATATTTAAAGGACGAAAAGATCCATGGGAAGGGAAGGGAAGGGAAGGGGGATTATTATTACTACATACGTGGTTGGGCTGTGATTGCGGACAGGTTTGTCCTTTTCCTTCCTTCGACAACATGCTGCCACGTCTCTTGTGGGGACACCCACCCCCCATTGAATCCGTGGAAATAACAAATCGGATTCGTGCAGGTGTAGATTTCGGGCTCCAATTTGGATAGTTTCTCCGCGGGTGTCGTACAATATTAATGTAACGAAAATAAAATTATTAGAGAAAGTATTTTTTTTTTTAATTTTAAAAATAATATTTTAAAGTTAAATTTTATAAATTTAATTTCGCTCTCACTCGTAAAAAGTCGAAGCCTGACTTCTAAAAACCTTTTAAAGTCGAATTTTATAAATTACGTTCATTTTATAAGATTCGAATTTCTATGAATTTGACTTTGACGTGTTATTTATGAGAAACTGTTCGACTTAGTAAATTTTTTTTTTCCATTATACTATTTTTTTCTAGAAAGAAACAAATCCACCTTTCTCTACGATGATTCTAGTAGAAAAATAAAAAAAAAATTAGTTTTTTTTTTCCATGTGAAGTCGATTATCTTATTCGGACTTGGATTATCTTCGTGTATAAAGAGCCGGTCGTGTATGAGTTTCGTGGGCTTAATGGACGAATTCAACCTTGAGAAGAGATCCAAGAGCCCAATCTCAAATCAAGGCCTGGCCCAATTAGGGCTTTCCGCCTCCCCGACGCGCTCCCACCCCACACCCCTATCGCTCTTTTTCCTCGTACGCTGTCGTGGAGGAGGAGGAGAAAGGAAGATCCGCCATTTTCAGACAACCTGCGCCAACCTCGAAGAGCTACCGCCATGGGGAAAGGACCCGGTCTCTACTCCGACATCGGCAAGAAGGCCAGAGGTCCGATTTCCTTCATCTACCCATCATTCATTTTTTTTATTTTGGATTCTTTTGATTTCGATTGGTGTTAGTTTCATTTGTTGTTGTTGGTTTGAGCAGATCTTCTCTACAAGGACTACCAGAGCGACCACAAGTTCACCCTCACCACTTATTCCCCCACCGGCGTCGTGGGTTTTTTTTTTATTCCCGATTCGATTGTTTTTGGGTTTTGGTTTTGATTGATTGATTGGTTTGTTGTTGGTGGTGTTTGTAGGCTGTGACCGCTACCGGGACCAAGAAAGGCGATTTCTTTCTGGCCGATGTGAATACCCAGTTGAAGAACAGGAATGTCACTACTGATATCAAAGTCGATGGCAGCTCCAACGTAAGGACGTTGCATTTCGATGTTACCGGATGGGATGTTGTGTTTTGTTGTTTTTAGGGACTGTGAGTTGTTTATGGGACATTTGTTTGTTGTTCTGGCGGGAGGGTGATGGTTCGGAGAGTGTGACAAAGTCGTGGCGGCCATCTTTTCTGTTGTTTGATTTGAATTCTTTTAGACCTGTTTGATTAATACAGGGGAGTGATGCATCGCGTTCCCGGATATCCGTTTTTTTGTGGATATCTTTTCAGATGTCGAAGGTTATAGGAATAGCAATCGCTGGGTGTGGAAACTGTTGCATGTTTTCCATGGATGAACTTGCACTTTCCTGGATTTATATCGTCGTTGTCATTTCTTCTGGCAAATTGCTTCATGTAATTTGACGCATGAAGGTCGGTTCCTTCCATCAGGTTATCATTCGAGGTACCTTTATTCTCTTCAAAAGCCTTTTGAATTGTGTTTCGATCCTGTTAGTGACTGAATTTCTGTTTTCTAAGCGTCTCCCTGAACTTTTTTCTGTTTCATTACCCATTTCATTCTTGAGCTTATGCTATCAGTTATGGCTATTTGATTATGTCTGCAAATTTTCCTCGATGTTTTTTTTTTTTTCATTTTCAGCTCCTGACAACAATAACTGTTGATGATATTGGTCCCGGTCTGAAAGCAATTTTCAACTTCAAGATTCCAGACCAAAGGTCAGGCAAGGTGAGAACCTTTTCCAATGCCGATCAAATCACTCATAATAGATGCATCGTGAGAATTTTTTAATCAAATTTTTTACAGGTGGAGCTGCAATATTTGAATGATCATTTTGGGTTGAACTCCAGTCTGACATTGACTGCGAACCCCGTGTTGACCTTTGCTGGAGTACTTGGAACAAACGCTCTGGCACTCGGTGCCGATGTCTCTTTTGATACCAAAGCCGGGGATTTCACCAAGATGAATGCTGGTGTGAGCTATTCCACTGCAGATCTTATCTCTTCTCTCGCACTGTAAGTGGCTAATACTCTATTTCTTGCTTCTTAGCCGCAGTTGTTGAATTTGCATGTTGATTCCTCTGTATTATTGGCGATACTTTTTATTGCAGTAATGACAAGGGACAAACCCTGGTCACATCTTACTACCATGTGGTGAAACCCTTAACTAACACTGCTGTGGGTGGCGAGCTTACCCACCGCTTCTCCACCGGCGAGAACACCATTACTTTTGGTACTCAGCATGCGTTGGATCCCTTGACCTTGGTCAAGGCACGTGTTGACAAATCCGGCAAGGTCAGTGCCCTAATACAGCACGAGTGGCGACCAAGATCATTGTTTACCGTTTCAGCTGAGGTCGACACCAGGTCCATTGAGAAGACTGCTAAAGTTGGTCTGGCATTGGCTCTCAAACCGTGAGAACGATTGGTCGGTTCATTTGTGCGGATGCAGAGACAATCAAACGACGTCGAAAGCAGCATTTCCTGTTTCGCACATCTTTTACCTTCTCTGTTTATTTCAGAACAATATTGGTGAAGGCCTTCTAGGTGGTTGAGTTCTGCAAATAATAGCCTGTGGGCACACTTTCGAATTCTTTGTTATAATTTTGGAATTTCCCTAGTTCATCGAGTTTCTAGCTAAATCTGCGGATCATCTGCGATGCTGATGTTTGTGGTGCGAGTCTTTTGTTGTTTCCTCCTTTTAGTGTAACATTTTAATAATTGGAGTACTGAGTGATGCATTCCTTCTTTTCAAGAGTAAGAACACAGGATTGACATGAGCATTTATGGCATGGGGACTTCTTGCCGTAGCATGGTTGTATTGGTTTAGTTCTAATTGCATCTGGATCCTGCTTTCCTTGAACTATATGAATGAGTTGTCTGAGTTTACTTTCCTGTGGAACAAGTGATGTCAGTAATCAAGAAAGCCCTCCAGGAGCTGAGGGAATTCAGATTTCATCTTGCTGTCGCTTTCCAAGATGGCCTCCACAAAAGAGGGTTCACTTGATGGTGAACCGGCTTCTGAATGGTTGTTGAAAGCCGATTGAGCTTCATTCCCATGGCATAAGACACTGTTGAATGGACTGTTTGAAAGATAGCTTGTGGAAGATGGAATTCTCGGCAAACAGATGTTATCATTTCGGAACGCACCATCCGAGATGGCTGGTCGCTGACTGCTCCAACCAAACTGACTCTGTCTGAACAGCAGCAGATCTGGTGATGAGTTGAATCGTTGGAAGCCGGTTAACGAGGACGCAGGCGAGCAGGAAGCCGTAACTTCACCCGGAAGATGCGGCTGAACCTGCAGGATCTCTTGGTTTTGGCCTTTATTCAGTTCCCACGAAGCATACGACCTCAGCGGGGAGAAAACAGGATGGACTTGTTCCACTGCGAGACTGGAATTTTCGGTAATGCAAGAAATTTCGGGGGAAAGAGAAGACGACGACGGAGTAACCTGTCCCGAGTTTAGGCTGCTGCCGCCCCTGATGTTCCCTATCTCTGAGATAATCTGTGAAAAAGGCTTGTGAGTGAGAGGATCGATCCCCATCTTGCTTAGCTTCTTCTTCAGCTTTGTGTTCCAGTAGTTCTTCACATCATTGTCGGTTCTTCCGGGCAGCTGCAGTGCAATTAAAGACCATCTGCAAGAACATCGTGCATAGGCCGACCTTAACAGTAATGCAATAAATTATCCGTGGGGGAGGGGGGGAGGAGCGAATGGCAACCTGCTGCCAATGGCCTTGTGGAGGCTAATGATAAGCTGTTCCTCCTCGGCAGAGAACCCGTCATGCTTGAGCTCTGGCCTCAGGTAGTTTGTCCACCTTAGCCTACAGCTCTTCCCGCATCTATTCAACCCTGCCGGCACATGACCGGTGGGAAACATCGTTAGCAGTTAGTTACCTTATCAAGGTCTGTAACCAACGAAGCAAGAAAAAGGATCATGGACGTGAACTGTGTTATCACCTGCTTTCTTGGGGACGACAGTCCAGTTACCAGTACCGTGAGCGGAAACATAGGCGAGTATCTTGGCATCCTCTTCTGCGGTCCACAGCCCCCTCTTCACATTCGACTTGTCGCAACAAGGAGGTCTCTTCATTTCACACCTTAGCAAAACAACGTTTTCGCCGATGGTCGTCGGAAGAGAGAGGAGAGAGTATTGGGTTCAGTTCTGCAAGTTCACATGAACAAGGATGGAGATTTAAGCAGTAGGGAAAGGCCAAAGGGACTGAAGTAAAAGTAGGGTCCTATTTTTCCCCCTCCTTAAATTTACTAGTATGAAATTGGGAAGGCAAGGAATGCATTGGAAACGAGAGATGCTTTTTTTCAATATTTTTTTTAACAAACTGTTGAATCCCAATTTGCATGAGCAGGAGTATCATCCTTTTCATTTAAAACGGTTCCCAATCTCATTTGACATCACAAAGTGATGATGCCTGCTCATTCATTGCCATGCAATTCCTCTCCTCTTCTCTTGGCTTTTCTCCTCTCTCTCTCTCTCTCCCTCTCTCTCTCTGTGACTCCTTCTGGATGATGTATTTTTCTGCAGTAACAGAAACTTGTAATGTAACTACAAGTGATTTGAGTATGGATATCACATCCTCATCCTCGTAGACAATGCTTCATTTTAGAAATGCAGTCTGCAACGGAGTTGTTTACATCTGTGCATTAGGTGTTCTTGTAGAGACACCTGCGCGATGGATATGAAATATTAAAAACAACTGCAGAGCGGGTGTTTTGGGAGATTGGTAGGAAAACATGGTGTTCAAAGACAATGGCGGCTTGCTAGACAATCACAGCAAGTTTCGAACTAGAGAAAAAAACAGCGATTCACGTCTTCGTCCGAAGGGTATTACAATCAACCCATGGATAGCTTTTTCTGTAGCCAATGAATTTCATCAGGGGAGTGGTCTTATCAGGTAACTTAATGCAATATGCAACACATACTATGGATACAACAGAAAGTATATATTATAAAGACACGACTCATTAAGACAAGTTGCATTGGTTTGTCTCGAATAAGCACCCAGCACACATTACACATTTCCCACAAGGGAAGAAAAATTGATGCCTCTCCCAGCAAACAAGAACAAGCCCACAAATGAAATTTCAAGAGTACCCGGTCACTTGAGCTTGAAGTACAATATCACGACTATCGCCACGACCAGGACGGCAATGATTAGGCCGATGATCCACTTGTTTCTGTTCATTGTCCTCGACATGGCAGTCAGGATCTTCTTGCTTCTGCCAATGTTCTCATCAACTCCATGAAGCTGCAATTAAAGCAGACAATTTAGGGAGGGTATAGGGTTACATATGTAAGTTCCTTTCATCTTCAGAAAGTTATAGATTAATTCTTGCTCAGAGCATACCGTGTTATTGGCATGTAAGAGAGACTGTCGCTGTTGATGGAGATCTTGAAGAATCGAAACGCCAAGCTCTTCTGTCTCTAGCATGGTCCTTCGACTTTCCTTGATTCTGTCCGTGGACTGGTTCAATCTTTCAGTCGTCATCATTAGCCTCGATCTCTGATCAGCTGATTTCTGACAAGACAATTCTACTCATTAGAAACCTTGGCAAAATAATGCACAAGGCCACATGTAAAATCAGCCACTAAATGCGTAATTTCTCGTCCAAAAGCAGATCCTGGACAAAGAGCTCGATGAACAAAGAAGGAATGGAATCACCAAATGAACATGATAAGTAGACTAACTTCCGAAAGATCATCCTCACAAAGTTTTCAAAATCTCATTTTGTTTTTCTTTCTTTTTTAGTCGTTACGATTTGCAAAAGAATGACTTCCAAATACCAGCCATAAAAGAATATTCAACGTAGATTGAAGATTGCAATCAAAAGACCACAAAGGGGACTTAAAAGAGCATATCTTGTGAACACAGAAAGGCACTACCGTAAGAGCATCTGCCATTCCTGATTCCGGGAGCTCCTCTCTGGTAGCCATGTTACCCAAGGTAATCCTCTTAACCTCACTCTTGAGGTTGTTAAGATCGGACTTGTATTCCCTCAGCTTAGCAAGAAGGACTCCTTTGACATTTGGCGGCAAACTTCTCGCCTCCAAGTCCATTTTTCGAATCTACCAAGAAAATGAGGCAGCACTAGAATCTCAAGAGTATAAAGAAAACTGAAACAAATGCTCTCGAATCTTCCAGAAGGTAAAGGCAGATACCAGCGCCTCGGCTTCATCTATTCCTCCCTTTATCTCCGAAATCCTTTGCTTCCTCAGCTCTGCAGTTTTGAACCATGTGAAATCAGGAAAGCAAAGCACTAGACAACCGCAAGCTTAAAAGTTTCACTTTAGAACAACAGCTGAAAAGTTAAAAGAGACGGTCTACCTATAAACGGATGGATGCGAAGTGCAACTGGGGTGGGGAAATACTGCAGTAATAAAAATATGGACAGTCCACACAATGAAGCAACCACGAACAAAAGGAAGGCCTATGTTAATTTGCAAAGGCAACAGCCCCGTGTCGCAGCACACCGAGCTGGTGGCTATAATTAATACCACGAGGAAACTACAATAAACAATCTCATGGCCGACGAGATCAAACACGCAACTCCAATTGTCGTAGATCAATTCTTAGTCCCACGGCACTACAGATAAAACCCCCACAAATTCTAAAGTAATTGCAAAGCAGCAGATCAACGATTGCAAATTACAACCTAATCTCATCTGGCCAAACCGGGTCATTCACGGCATTACAGGACGAATAAACATTCGAATCACCACCGAATCAATCGCCCAAAACTCCTTCCGGGGAAATCGATTACCTCCATCTACTGCGGAGGCGGCGGTGCACTTCCTGGTGAGGTTGGCAGAGAGCTCGCAGTACTGCCGCTCGTACCCTTCGAACACCTGACTCATCCTTTCTAGAAATTTCCCCTGCCATCATCCCCCCAACCATCCAAAAAATTACCCAAAAAAAATCTCCAAGAAGAACAACAGGGATGGGTCGACCCGATCAGTGATTGGAGACGTAGGGAATGGACGAATCGTACCTCGGACGACGATCGATCGGGGAAGGAGGAGTGGGGGGAGGGAACCGGAAAAGGAGGTCGGCAATAAAGGCAACGCCTTTTTCTTTTATAGGGGTTACTGGAATTAACTCAAAAAACGACGTCGCTCATCTTTCCTCATGAAATGGCCGTGGGTCGTGTATAACGGAACGGGGGGACCAAAATTCGCGCAAATGAGTTGCCATGGTTACATCGCTATTTTAAGCACTGCAGCTGATATCGAATTCCAATCTCACGGTCGGAGGAAACGAGACCGGACGACGGTCGGTATACAGCCAAAGGAACGCCGCGGTGAGTATTTGCCACTAGCATTAGCAACTTTCGCAACAAGGTCCACAGCAAATTAACATGAGACGCAAAAGCAGAGGATCGGCAACACTCGTCCCCCCAGACTCTTTTTTTTTTTTAAATGTTATCGTGTTGCCCTGTTTGACCGGTTTGTCGGCGCCGGGAGCGTGTCTGAAAGCCGGTTGGTGGGTTGTTGTCTTTTCGCTGTTCGGCTCTTATATCCTGACACGACTGTTTGGCTTCTCCCTGTGACTTTACCAGACACTTCCCCACCTGAACTGGTAGTCTACCCATCTATCGGTTTCGTTGGTCGTTACTTCGAAAATTCCCCACTGCTTGACACCCAGGTCGGTGCGGAAGTTTCTTCTTTAGTTTCGTTTGAGTTGGTGGGTGCACTCATCGTATGCTTCGGAGGGCTTTGTCGTGGGGAGACTGTTTTTTTTGGGTTGTGGGTGTTCGATTTGGGAGTGTTTTGTAGTAGTATCGGTCAATTGCTGGATGTTCAGTTCAGATCGTTTGTGGTTGCGGGTCCTTCGATCGATTTCTCTATGGTTCTTGGAATGGAATGGGAATTTGTTTTGTTTTCCTCTATGTAAAGTTGGTGAAACTTCCAAGCTCGGGTTTGTTGATGAAAAAAATGAACTTGGAACCTTTGCTTATTGCTCACACGGTCGGTCGGTAGATGTGATTTCTGTACCTTGCTCTTGTAATGCAAAGAGGGTACTTAGTCCTGTGATTGCTTTTTTAGGCTCTCTGATGATGTTACTATAGCCACTTTGCGGAGGAGAGTATAAGTTGTGTTGACGGTATCGCCAAGGTGCTTGAGGGATGATTCTTTCCTCGCTTTTAACCTCCGTTGGGATCAATCTGGCCCTATGTTTCCTGTTTTTTACGCTGTATTCAATCTTGAGGAAGCAGCCAGGTAACATCACCGTTTATGCCCCACGTCTGGTTGCTCAAAATAAGTCCGAACAGACGAGCCAGTTCAACATTGAGAGATTACTGCCTTCTGCTGGTTGGGTAAAACGAGCATGGGATCCGACCGAGGAGGATCTTTTGACCCTCTTGGGCTTGGATGCCGTGGTTTTCATGCGTATCTTCATCTTCAGGTCATTCGGTTGGTCTGAATTTTTTCATGACTATGGCCAACAATTTTAATAGACTTCTTGTCACTAGTTGTTTTTGCATGCAGTCTGAAAGTGTTCGCTGTTGCTACTGTTATGGGGATCGTCATTCTGCTCCCAATAAACTTTCTGGGAACCCAACTGACCAATGATTCCGACCTGGTGAACAAGTCTCTTGACTCTTTCAGCATTTCAAATGTGAATGATGGTTCTAACTGGTAATCTTCTCTTGTGTTCTCATATATGCTTTGTTGGTTCTAGCATAACCTGCAAAATTTTCATCACATTCCATTTCAAGGTTATTCTCAACTCATATGGAAGACTAGCTGAACCTGAAATTGTTCTTTGCAAGGTTGTGGGTCCACTTTTGTGCTGTCTATATATTTACCGGAGTGGTGTGCTACTTTCTTTACTATGTAAGTAGACTTAATTCTTTTCCAAAGTTTCATACCGGTTCATTTCATGAGTCGTTTTCTATTGAATTAATCTACCTTATTGCACTTTTTTCTGGCCTTTAATGTGCAGGAATATCGGCATATCTCTGAAATGATAATTAATTGCTTCTATCCGAGCAAACCTCTGCCTGAGCAGTTTACTGTTCTGGTTCGTAATATTCCCACTTCTAATGGAAGCAGCATCGGTGAAAAAGTCGAAAGCTTTTTCACGGAGTTCTATCCTTCAACCTATCTCACACATGCTGTAGTTCACAAAACAAGGAAACTGCAGAACCTCAATGTTAGTATCTTTTGAGCTTTGTTGGCCTAATATTTCTAGAGATGCTTTTTTCTACCAGTGGATTTACATGTCTAGTACTAGATTGCTCTTTAGAGTATAAAAAACTACTTGGCTGATTTATTTTTTGTTTTTAGATGATTTCATCTTACCTCTGGTTATAACTCTTGAGGCCATCTATATTGAGGGTGGACACCCTCGATTCACTTAACTTTTTCACCAGGACTATGAAGGGACTCTTTGGACATTCTATTGATGATATTTTTGTTTCTCGAGGTTTTTTCCTTTTTATGTTGTTGGAAGTAGTTGATATCCTTTTAGTAACTTGACTCCTTCAGTAAGAGCATGCTTTCAGTTTTCTTATTCCCTTTTGCTTTTGGAGAGCCTGTCTCTGTTCCAGTAAAAGGCTTTAAAATTGTTCAGGTAGCAAACCCACAACTACTAAAATTCTAACTTTCTCCAATGTTGGAATTTTTTAGAGAACATGGAGGACATTTATGTCCACTCACTGGAGTACGAAAAAATAAAGTGAAATTGATAGTCCCTATTAATTACATATAATTTGGTTTGTACATTAATTGAGTTTTGTCCTCCAGCTGAGAATATTGTGCTTTGCGGGACTTCAAATTATAATAAATCCTTGCTGGAGTTTACTTGTGTTGATCAACATAACTAATAATGTATTGATATTCTTCCAGAAAGAAGCAGAGAAGCTATCGAAGAAACTTGCAAAATTGAGATCAAATTCAGCTGCTCTGCACAAGTACCGACGCAAAGGTCCTTTTGGTCTCATTGGCCCAAAAGTTGATCTCTTGGACCATTATCAGAACAAGATGGAGAAACTTGAGGAGCATATGAGGTTGGAGCTATCTCGCGTGGCAGGAACTGTATGTACACCTGCAGTGGTCTTTGTTTTGTTGAATTTTCGCGTAAAGATCAAGTCTTATTAGCCTGCTAATAGGTACAAAAGAGACACTGAGGGCACTGGTTCTGGAAATGACAGAATTTTACAAGAATCTTAGAAGCACCATCAATGAGTGTAAATATGAAAATGAAAAAGTGATATGCATCTAGTCAAGTCACATGGTTATGATGGCAAAAAAATGTCGTTATGTTTAATTTATGCCTGTTTCTCACGTTTATGCATATCCTACGTTAAATGAACATGAATACGACTTTACACTTAATATTACCTACCACTGTCGTATTAAGTTACGTTTGGCTTCGATTTACAAATTGTTCTCTCTTCTTCTGTCCTTTGAAGAGTTTCTTTACCAGTCTCACTCTTCTTCTTGCAACATTTCATTATACAGAGCTTTTCCTCCACATGCTATTTCCTACGAATGTCGATAAATTTGTTAGAGCTGCTGTTTACGATACACTACACGTGAAAGTAGGATCTCCTATATGGCCATTATTTGGTACAGTTCTGCAGTTACAATATGTTGTTTTTCTGTACCAATGAAATTCATTCCGTCTTTGTCTCATGTCTTTGAATGGCAGGCAGTTCCTGCTGCCTTCGTCTCATTTAAATCGCGTTATGGGGCAGCCACGATCACACATAATCAACAAAGGACTAATCCGACAGAGTGGGTTACAGAGCAAGCTCCAGAGCCTCGTGATATCCATTGGCCTTTCTTTTCTGACTCATTTTTACAAAGATGGTTCTCTAATATCTCTGTGGTGGCTGCTTGTGTTGCTATCACTATCCTTTTCCTCATTCCAGTTGTTATTGTTCAAAGTTTGGCTAATCTGAGTCAGCTGGAGACCTGGTTCCCTTTCCTTAAGGGCATACTGGAGATGTAAGTGTACAAGAGGAGCCATTTAGAACAAGGAATAATTACATGTACATCATTTAACGAAATGCTTGCTTGAACCTGGGAATTTGTGGAACTATCATATGCAATAACCTTTCCCAAGCAAGTGAATTTGTATTTGATTCAAGAACATCGAAACTTTTTCTTTAAACCATAGGATAAATGGATTGTTGAATTTTAGGCACTCTACACCTTCACCTGAGTTCTGTTATCTAGCAAAAAGATTTCGCAGAAGTTCTGAGATGTTAAATATTCTGGTCCTTGCTCATCTTCTATCAATTATTCTTCTTGGGTGTTAGTTTTTCCTTAAATTTGTCCCCATCTCATGGTGCAGATGGATGAAGTTGACTGTATTAAACACTTCTTTCCTTCGTACTTGTTGTCTCTATCTATTTGTATATATATAACAGACACACAAAGTTTCCTCTTCATTTGTTGGCTTTGCAGAGCCTTTGTCAGTCAAGTCATCACTGGATACCTTCCAAGCTTGATTCTTCAATGGTTTTTGATGCTTATACCTCCTGTGATGATTACACTTTCTGCCGTGCAAGGATACATAGCCTTCAGCCAAATTCAGAGAAGTGCATGCATCAAAATGCTGTGGTTCACTATCTGGAACATTTTCTTTGCAAATGTATTGTCAGGATCAGCTCTATACCGCGTAGATGTCTTTCTTGAACCCAAGAACATCCCTAAAGTGCTTGCGGAAGCTGTTCCTGGCCAGGTACGAATTGATACCCTTCTTCCAGCATGTGCCCCTTGAGAAATAATCGTGGCCATTATGTGAATTAATATTAAATTTTCAAAAGAACAGGATTTGTGATGCATCAATTTTCATGAGCTTACCAATGCTGAAACAAGCCCGATGATCTCTAACATTTCTTTGACAAAACTTTATCAGTACAATGTGGTTTCATACTTCATTGGTCGTTTCTTTTGTCATTTTGGTCTCTGATATTCATGAATTTTTTCATGAACTGCACTTTTGGGGGATTGTCAGTCACAGGATTGAGTCATTGGAAACAATTTTATAATCGAAAAAGAACTTTTCACATATTCTTTGATGGGTAGGGTTGCGTTGATACATGTCCACCATCTTCCTGCTCACATACTATCCTGAAAATGATATGCGAGGAACCATACCTTGTGCAATACATTCGATGCAATTTGGTGTTTTGACTGTTATTGGTACATATTACAGGCATCCTTCTTCATTTCGTACGTGGTCACATCAGGATGGACAAGTCTATCATCGGAGGTCTTTCGGTTGATTCCTCTGGTTTGGAGTTTTACAACAAAGTATCTATGCAGAAAGGATCCGAGTGACTTTACAGTTCCAGCCAATCCTTACCACTGTGAAATTCCCAGACTACTATTTCTCGGGCTTCTTGGAATAACGTACTTCTTTCTTGCTCCACTTATTCTGCCTTTCCTTCTTATTTACTATTTCATGGGATACATCGTCTATCGCAATCAGGTCAGTATCCTTCCTCTTCACAATTTAACTTTCTCCCACTGTTGAGAAAGTTATAACATATGAATTTCTTTGCAACTTTTTCAGCTATTAAATGTGTATGCCATCAAGTATGAGACAAATGGGAAGTTTTGGCCAATCGTGCACACATCAATGATTTTCTCTTTGGTGCTGATGCATATAATAGCTATTGGTATATTTGGCCTCAAGGGACTACCCATAGCTTCTGGTTTGCTGATTCCTCTCCCTGTACTCACGCTTCTATTCAGTATATACTGCCACAAGCGTTTCCTTGCACTGTTCAGAGCTTATCCCGCGGAGGTACTATCACTTAAACGCCTTGCTCGCTTTGATTGTTTGTCGGTGATCCTTTGACTGTTGGTTTTGCATTTCTGAAGAAGATATATGTTCCTCATTTTTGCAGTGCTTGATAAAGAAAGACCGTGCCGATGTGAATGATCCTTCAATAAATGAGTTCTTTGACAGCTTAACCACTGCTTATCAAGACCCATCTCTGACACGCTCTCTGTATTCAAGCACCACTGCTACCGACACTTCTCCACTTCTCGCAACTGATTAGAGGTCAAGGATACGCTTGATGATTGTTCAATGTATGTTGTGTTTGTGTATTTTACTGCTTTGAGATGTAGAAATGCTAAATTTGCTGGGGATTTTCCAAACTCATGTTTTTTCTTCAGATTATTGTGAAAAATCTCATTAGAGTTGTTGTACGTGTGATGGCTGACTTTCCACGAATAACAATGTGATGTTGATTGGAGTTGCAGCCTGTTTACAATGACCATAATTGTCGATCACCATAAACATTAGAGCGCATACATTATGTGCGGGCTTCAAATGCTTCGTTCCATCTAGAAGTTCATAAATTGGTCGAAGCATGATCATAGTAGAAATAAATACTAGTCTAGGAAATGTGAACGTCTGGAAAGATTGTCAACTTCCAGTAGATAGGTTGCAGAATCAAGGACTAAATCCAGAGGAATAAGGTTATGGTTAGATACTGGCAGATCGAGGCCACTCTAAGGCAATCTGCTTCACACTCACATCAACATCCAACCAGTTGCCAATCGCCGACATCTTCTTCTCTCACGCCTAACTTGAAGATCAAGAATGCACTCCAGAGGTTAAGGAAGCGGGCTTTACCCATAAGCAGGCAATAAAAAGCAACAGTAGACAATGCATATGGAGAATCACGTGACGTTGGATTCTCTAACAACCTGGTTGATTGTGCAGATCCCTCAACGGTGTGAGAAAGCAACCTTTACTCATTAGATGCAGAGTGTTTGCTATACAAGTTAAACAACTGCGACTGCATGTCACAGAAGAGAACTTGGCCAGTCCTACAACTAGAGAAGCCTGGAATGGTGGTCCTTCTGACAATTATGTTCCCAAAACGAGGATCTGGCTCACAGTTACTTGACGGAGCAAGGGTATGCACTTGCTTCATATAACCGATCACTCAACAAGCATGAAGTTAAGTACACACATCTAGCCAGATAAAAAGTAGCTTAATAGTCCGGAATCGAAGAAAAACGATATCCATTCACACCCCTCCAGGAGTAGTATGCGATTCGAGTCTCGTAAAATCCTGCAACAGCATGTATCACTATCACCAAACAAGCTTAAGGTCAAATTAGCAGTGAAACCATGATATGGAATCACAAGAATCTTGACAAATAACTTTGATGAACAATCCCAAACTTCCAAGCAACACGACTCTTGACTACTTGATCATATATTCAGTGAAACTCATTGTCCAAATGTTCTCACTTTGCAAATATTAGCATAAGGGATTTCGTGGATTCGAAACTCAAACACCTAGGCAGATACTGAAGGATGGCAACACAAATTAGTTCAGAAGGACCTCATCACACACGACCAATCAAACCAAAGCTACTCAGACACGAATAGTCATTCAGATTATTACCTGGGAGGAAAGAGAGGACTCCAAGGACCAAGAGGCCGTAACCCTGAGACTTCTCACCACCCATGTGGCCCGTCAAGATGAAGAACGAAAGAAACAGGAGCAACGATCCGAGAAGTAGCAAGAAGATTGCCAGGGCGATGGATTTCCACGGAACCTTATCGAAGTTCCTCGGGGCATAATCAAACCGTGGATCATACTTCCTCCCCACATCCCCGTCATCGTCGTCGATAGGAAGAGGACTATAGCGGACGTTTCTTCGAGTAGCCATTACTCATCCAAAACCAATACGGCGACCTACCCAACTGCAAATTGATCAGTTCAGATACTTGGAAAGGAATCCAAAACACTTCTAAATTCAACTCCACATTTCCAACTAAACTAATCCAATCTCGTCTCGATACCAAGAAATCAGAAAAACAAGACAAAATACAAAGAACAAATCTTTACCCACCAAAAGAAAGATCCCTTTCTTGGGGCCAAATCAAGAAGACAAATCAACACCCCGTTCACAAAAGCGAACCTTGTTAATCCCTCAGCGTTCGAGGCGGAGAGGACTTTTGACGATTCGTCGGTTGAATTCCTTAACTCGGTCGGTCGGTCCGCGTTAGGAAACTCCTGACCGGATCGAAACTTCCAACTTTGGTGAGCAGTAGTTGTAAGAACAAGGCCCTGGTGCTTGAAATCCCCATCCCATTCTTATCAATATACTTCTGGGTTTGGGCCTTGGAAGTGTGCCCATTATCTCGAGACCAGAAATACCAACAGCTTCTGCGAATAAACATTACGTAGCATTAAAAGAGCTTGTGTCTTTGTTGATGTATTTGACCATTTAGGGGTCAGCATGTGAGTTCTTGCAGCATGAACTCCGTTTACCACAGTTTTGGCAAACTCCTATCAAGGGGTTGTGTTTGATATATTCGTATCTATCGGAAAAGGACAACAGTAGCTTCATGATATTGTGTTGGACCACAAAAGTCTCATCCTTTCGTGTTCTGGTCTGCTGCTGCTGTTTGATTCATAAGTCCAAGTAGGATGGGAGCATTAACTTGTGTATTGGTAAGGGATGGGCGCATCGGGCGACAATTTTAGGTTCGATACGAGTTCGGCCGCCAGAGGCTAGTCCTTCTTTAAATGATGGGTCCTTTCTTTTTTTTTTTTGGGGGGGGGGGGGCGTGGAATCTATGCAGTTCACAGCCACAATGTCGTTTTCATGACCCACTACAAAAACATGAACATTGGCTGATTGCATCTAGTTCTGCAATTTTCAGTCAGCGCAATCTTGATCTCTATCTTCCCCCAGTTGCATCCACTTGGTCTGTCCTAGATTAATTCCATCCTGCCTAATTACCTATTCCTTGGTCCCTAGACTTTTGATTAATAGGATCATTAGGGAGAGCCTGGTATTTTCCCTTTGATGGGTTTCGAGTTCTGTCTGATCAACAAGAAGTCAGCCGTGGAGAGAACAGCAGGTTCTGGTGCAAGTGCACATGCAATCATCCGGGCATCGATCCATACTTTCCTCAAGAACTACCGCTACTTCAGCTCCGTCATGATCCTCATCCTCCTTCCCTACTCGGCTTTGATCCTCTTGTCGAGGATGAGGATGGTAACAACAACGCTAAGCATACAAGGTTTGGAAACGATAACTGCATCGACTTCGGTTTTGCAGGTTGCCTTTGCTCTGACTTTCCTGGTGATGGCTAAATCAGCAGTCATCAGATGCCTCGGCAAACATCCCCGAGATCGAATGTTTCTGTCGTTTTTCAAACTTTGTGGGGGCCTCCTCAAAACCCAGATATGGAACTCGTTTCTTGCCGTAGCCGTCCGCTTGTCAGTCTCAGTCCTTTTCTCTATTGCTCAGCAATCGTCATCCATACTAAAGGGATTCCCCCAGGCCAGCAACATGCTCGTCCCTCTTCTACACGATCTTGATCAATCTGTCAGTCATAAACAACATCTCTCTAGTCATATCTGGACGTGATAATTGCTCCCCTGCAATGGCCATCAGGAAGGCCTGTAAGCTGAGACAGAGGGAGCCAGGGATACTGGTCCCTGCCGCTCTCTCCAACCTGGGTTACTCAGGGGTTGAGGCTATGTTCAGGTATAGGGTGATCGCTGATCATCGAAGTACAGGACCGCCCAGCAGTTGGGGCATGATCTGGGAAATATTCCTCATTTCTAACATGTATTCGGTGGTTATCATCCTCGACCTGCTAGCGTGCTGCTTATTCTTGAAATGACATAGCATAGAAGATCATGACAACGAAGATGATGATGCTGGATATTATGTCGCATGAATTCAAATGAACAAAGTCATCAATTTACGTAGGTGTAAGTATCACACAGCGCTGCTTTGTAATTGTACACATTCATACAGCAATGGCTCGAAGGTACTACTTTTGATACTACCGCATGCTCCCATCTGTCATGGATTGTCTTGCGCTAAAACCTCCACCACCAAGCCCGACAATCGTTGGAATAGAGTCGTGGCCGGTGGCTGTATGCTCTGACATTTCGAACTACGTTAGATTACCAGAGACGCCCGATAATCATATCAAACATATGTGATTGATGTTCATTACCTCTACTACTAGTTCTTGTCCGGTGCCTAAAACCTCGGCGTGCTGACACCATATATCTCCGCCCCTCCACTTCAAACTTGTTTCTTTTTTCCGAATCGTTGCCCGACTCGGCTACAGCCGTCAGTTTCATATCCATGCGGCGAATTACGCCGGGCGTCGAATTGCTGCGAGCATGAGGCCCTGTTTCCAGTGAAACCGTAACACGTCGCGATCGAATCGTGGCGAACCAATTCGGGTTCACCGAAAACGAAAAAGAGAAACAAGTAGAATAAGATCGTACTTCACTGCCATTATTACAATACCGAGAACAACGTCATAAAAGACGAGAAAATGGAGAGACAACCGAAATGCTCTCTGTGAGTATAAGTGATTGCCTGTGTGTCTTATTACAAGATCTATAAGCCTATTTATACTAATCCTAGAATAATTTAACATGTGAAAGTAGTCTTGTAGCCGCCGCATTCACAAGCATATGTCAATCAACCTGTCATGTCAAAAAATAAGAAGAAACAGTTATTTGATTTTTTCGGGATGTCGATGATTGTGCTCACACTAAAGACAAGAAGATTTCCTGTCCCTTGGTGTTCATCGATTCTGATCAGATTTTCCCTAGAGAATACTTTATCACCTATTAGATTTTCCCTACGGAGAATCACTGATTAGATTCTCTCTAGTTGGGAATCCTAGATTTTTTGGGGAATCTATCAAACGGAAAATATCAATAGAGTTAAATTTTTTAAGTTCGATTATATTACTCCATTGTGCTCTACTCAAAATTATAAACGACGGCCCAAAATAATATGGTGTAAACAATCCACGTCGACAAACCTAAACCCATCCAGCGCAACACTAAAAAGCTTGTCCTTTATTGAACCAAAAAAAAAAAGCTTGTCCTTTTATCAGCAAGAGGATTCGATTGTCAGGCCCGGGAATCACAGCCAGAAATCACAACAACGCAAGGATTGACTGTGCCACTCCGTGGAAAATACCCGTTCCACTTGCCAATGTTGAGCTGGATGAAGCAAGGACTGATATTCCTCCACACCCCCATTTACATTCTGCCGTAGATTCATCAATTCAGATAAAGGATCATCATATGGCTGCACATGAATCGACTCAAAATTGCTACTATATATTCTGCCCAATTCGGCCAAGTACCCTGCTTCCTTGTTTTAAGCAAGGCTTGATGCCACAGCAATGCTTTGCCTTCCAAATGGATTGAAACAAGTTTGACTTTAAGATTATCAGTAGTGCCATCCACCTCAAAAAACTGATCACATTTGTATAGCCACCCTTGGACATCTTCCTCATTAAATTTCGGAAAATCGATTTTGGCAAAGCGAGCAAAATTGGAAGTGAAACCTGCAGAATTGTTGAAATGCACTCGGTGCGGTGCGGCCCGTTATCTCGGCTCTCTTCCAAATCACGAATCTTGTCACTCATCTTTGAAATTGATTGGTAATCCGGAGCATCATCTCCCTCTGAGCACGCATTTCGTCGCGGATTTCACCTTGCTGCTGCTGATTTTGATGCAGAAACTCCATCCACGAATCCTTCATCGCCTTTTGAAACTCTTCCATTGCTGATTGTGTTTTTGTAGAGACAACCATGGATTACCAGGATTGAGACAACTAATACCACTTGGAATGGCCTTCTAGGATTGCAGATTACAATCGAAGTAAGTAAGAGAATGCAGATGGATTGATTACTAGTCGAAACTCAATCGGATCTGTCATTTAGTCGAATGTACGAGTACAACTCAAGAATAGAGGAAAAGTTTTTACAGAAAGCTTGAATGAAATCTCCCCAACAAACTCAACACATCCTTTATACTCTTCTAACCAACTAACCGAACTTCCCCCCTATACAAGTAACTGTTTTTCAGTTAATATTCTTCCCGCCTCTTCTCTTCTTCTCGCCTCCCTTCTTCTGCAACTCCACCAGCTGCGCCATTCTACAGATAAAGAGTTCTTCTGCAACTCCACGAACTGCACCAACCTCCAGGTAAAGAGCTCATGACAATCTTGGAATAGCCTTCTAGGATTGCAGATTACAATCGAAGTAAGCAAGAGAATGCAGACGGATTGATTGCTAGTCGAAACTCAATTGGATCTGTCATTCAGTCGAATGTACGAGTACAACTCAAGAATAGAGGAAAAGTTTTTACAGAAAGCTTGAATGAAATCTCCCCAACAAACTCATCACATCCTTTATACTCTTCTAACCAACTAACCGAACTTCCCCCCTATACAAGTAACTGTTTTTCAGTTAATATTCTTCCCGCCTCTTCTCTTCTTCTCGCCTCCCTTCTTCTGCAACTCCACCAGCTGCGCCATTCTACAGATAAAGAGTTCTTCTGCAACTCCACGAACTGCACCAACCTCTAGGTAAAGAGCTCATGACAATCTTGGAATAGCCTTCTAGGATTGCATATTACAATCGAAGTAAGCAAGAGAATGCAGACAGATTGATTGCTAGTCGAAACTCAATCGGATCTGTCATTCAGTCGAATGTACGAGTACAACTCAAGAATAGAGGAAAAGTGTTTACAGAAAGCTTGAATAAAATCTCCCCAACAAACTCAACACATCCTTTATACTCTTCTAACCAACTAACCGAACTTCTCCCCTATACAAGTAACTGTTTTTCAGTTAATATTCTTCCCGCCTCTTCTCTTCTTCTCGCCTCCCTTCTTCTGCAACTCCACCAGCTGTGCCATTCTGCAGATAAAGAGTTCTTCTGCAACTCCACGAATTGCACCAACCTCCAGGTAAAGAGCTCATGACAGCGGCGGAGGCTGTCGACGCTCATCGACTCGACTCGCACCTCGCAGACATCCATCTGGTCCGAATCGGAGGAGAAAGAGTACCACGTCAAGACCACCTCGCAGGGGAGCAGACGGAAGTCGCCGGCATTCGGTCGGAACGGGGCGAACGGACACGGCCGCGTTTGGAGGTTGTCTTCGGCGGAGATCTCTTCATGGGATCATGTCCTTTATCATAATCACTAAATTGGTCCGTAACTTATAAAATAATTCAATTAAGAATCATGTTATCTGAAAATTGCAGTTGAGTCCTCATATCATATTATGCTGCTATATCGCAACGGATGTTCTATATTCTATTGAATATTTACTTTATTAATCTTAGAAGCATAGCTGTTTAATTAATCGAGCGAGGTAAGTGATAAACACTCCTAATAATAATTAAATCTTAGAGCCTAGCGCAATGATTGTGTTAATAACTTGTTTTGGTGGGAAGATCCAGAGAAGCAATTTGACTTTGGTGGAGGCATCAAAATCTTGTGAACAAAACTCGCCGCAATCGTCGCATTTCTTGTCTCCTCCTTTGAACCAAAACGAATCAAGTTAGCCAGCCCCACAAATACAAACGACAATGTCCGGATGATGTAATAAAACACAATTATGCCCGAAACCCGCATGCCTAACAGATCCTCCTGATCAATGTCTCCCACATTGCACCTACAGCGAGGGCGGCAGGCAACACCATACCGCCACTGTAGGCAGGACCCGCAGCGTTCTTTGACGGGGAGGCGACGGGCGGAGGGGGAGCATTCTCTACGTTAACCGCTAGCTTCATCCCGCCGTAGCAGAATCCCTTCCCACTAACGAAGTGGCATGGCCTAGTTACGTTGAGGGGGACAACGTCCCTGCCAGCACCCCGGGTTCAGTTCGTGATTGGGTGGTCAGAGTTGCATGAGTCGTAGTTCGTCGAGTTCACCTCGAGGACGTTCATCTGGTTCCTGTCGTACACAAAAACTGCTAGGCAAAAAGAACAAGTGTAAGTAAAGGCCGATCGCGCATTTAGCTATTCACTGTCACGAAGCAAAGGAGCATCAGATCTACTTTAAGGAAGCTGTCACCCTAGTTTCCAGATATACTTAATCTCGAAAGCTCAGGGATGGCGTTCGAGACAGTTAGATCCGATGCCGGGGAATGAGATAACCAGAAGGGTAAAAGAGTGGAACATTACAGAGCCAGTCGCCATTGTAGAAGTGCTTGTCCTGAGCCCAGATAGTGTAGTTAACGTTGGTGGTCCACCCCATGTTGCTTCCCACGATGAACCTTGCAGGAACCGAACACGTAACTGGTGAAAGTAAAGAAAAGGAGAAGGCCGCGGACGAACACCCGTAAGCGCGTCAGTCTGAAGAGAGGTATTAATGTGTGTTCAATGCCTAAGAATAACTGCTAGACCTACGTATATACGGTAATGTAATATTGCACATATATTACGCTTCCTTTGCTGTCAGTCTCCATGGAATATCTCCTTTCCATATGAGTAAACTTGACAACAATCTCCTTTCGGATTCCGTGATCTTCTGGAGCCTTCCTTAACAGTTGACTGATCGACCGTGTCGCCCATTGGCCTTCGCCGTAGAGTTTCCTCGTTCGCCCAGTCTGACTGTCGCTTGTCGCTTCGCTGACCTGTCGTCGCCCGTCGCCTGGTAATCCCCTCGTCCGGCAAGCCTTCGCCTGATGTGTATCCGTAGTCTTGAGCCTGTATTCTGGACCGTCGATCCCCATATTGGGCTTAGATCTGTGGCCCAGAATTTCTATTATTAAACAGCATGTGCTTCGCAGCAGTAACATCATCATCATCGTTGTCACGGCCATTCCCGTACCCCTCACACCAGCCATCTCTCTCTCCCTCCCTCTCCCTTTCTACCTCTAGATCACTCTCTCTGATAGGCAGTAGTTGTGCAAGAGGGGGGGTTATTTATTCTGCATTAAGGTTTCACATACTCCAGTACGCAAGCATTGGACCATGGACTCTAAGGACGATCGTTAACGCGGACGAATAATTACCAAGGTGCTTCAGACCACGTGCATCTCTGATTATGAAACAGGAACAGTTACCAAGCTCACATGGACCCAAGTTGTTCATGTTCGGTGCGGTGGAAGGGAACTATTTGCGAAATAGAATAATTTTCAAATTTCGTCAAATAATATTCTTAATTTGGTATTAACACCAAATTCACCCTTTAAATTTCATGAAATTTAATACCGAATATTCTCGGATTTTAAACACCGAATTATTTACTAATCGAATTCGGTATTTCTTATACCGAATTAGGTGCATTATGTGTTGAATTTTAAAAGTTATTATCTTATTTTGCGAAATATTTTTCCACGTCTAGCCACGCAATGAAGGACGTTATATAAAAAGTTGAACCCATCAGACTAGATAAAAACTCACTTCATTCATGAATTTCTTCGTGAGAATTACAAGCCTAAATGTTGCATCACATTATACCAGGCCTTCAATCTAATCTCCTCAGCAAATTGTCAACCTGCACCTCCTTCGTCAACGGCATAATCCACTCCCTGTACAAGTTGGCAACTGACCTTAGTTCAATCCTGAATGAGGGCTCTGCTTACTGTTTGTCGACGTCGACCGCGAAATCTTGCCCAAATTTTTCTGGCTTTCGCCTCCATCCATCTCTTGACAGTTTCTTCGACCTCTGTATATGTAAACATATCCATGAGTTTGACTCTGTCATGTAAGATCAATTGATGTCGTTGAGCATATTGTACAAGGAAAACGCCTGCTAGCATAAAAATCTCCAGAAACAGGGCGGCATGGACAAGAAAGGGACAGTAGATTTCTCTCGAGGGCGCGTACCTGTACTCTACCGGCTGTTTAGAGAAACCAGCAGTTTGCCTCAGAATTCGAGACATTCTATAACACAAACAACCGAATGCGCCCGAATAACATAATTTATAATGAATTCCCTAAATGAATCATTATTTAAGCAACAGTTGCTTCGGAGAATTCTCATTGCATTCTTCATTAGATGTATAAGATTAAATGCCACCACTGCAAAACCAATCTTCTATTTGCAATTGATCGAGTTGTGGTGATGTTTCACTTGCAAGCAGACCGTGTCAAAAATGGCCACTGAGCCATAATTTCCATCATCGCCTTCTTTAACCAACTTTGGAAGAAAATCTATAAAGTACATCTGCCAGACTTTCCCATTTATGTTGATCGAATCAGAAAAAGGATGCAGGGACCTGTGCAGCTGCAATATTTCAGCATGGACATGAAAGATTAATCCAACATTTGCAATAACAGTTTTTGTGGATGCTCATTATGAAAAAAACACATTTTTGCTTCACAATCTCAACGGCCATGTAAAGGCTTGGACAACTGGGAGACGCCCATTGGTTGTTCAACACAATGCCGGTTAGGGATACGATCAACTGGAATGTATTGTTTGAATGCGTACGCAAAGGCTGGGGATATGGATGCAGCGTTTGAGTTATCCTGGTCGACTCTGGTTTCAGGTTATTGTAAGGCTGGAGGAGGCTGGGCTGGTGCTCGATGAAGGGGCCATCGTTAGTATTCTGGCGGCTTCTGCAGAGTCGGGATCGCTTGAATTGGGGAAGAAGTTCACGCTTCTATTGATATAGACAGATTTAAGGGGAACACTCTCGTGTTCAACATCCTTGTCAACTTGAATGCAAACTGTGGCCGCTTGGTATGAGCATCTTTGACGCAATGATGAGGAAATATGTGTTGTCTTGGAATATCATGATCAAAGGAATGGCTATGAATGGCGAAAGAGAGAAGGCACTTTCTCTTCATGCTAGAATGAAGCATGAAGGATATTCCTGGGATGGATTCACCTTGATAGGTCTGTTGTGTGCATGCACCCACACCGGTCTCGTCGTAGAGGGACTCAATCATTTCAATAGAATGCAACAACAAGGGATCACTCCTATGGTCGAGCATGGCAGGTAGCCTCAAGGAAGCCTTAATGCCGGTGCAAAGCAAGCCGTTCAAACCAAACTCTAGAATATGGAGCACCCTCTTTGTGTGCGTGCCGCAAGCAAAACGACGAGGTCCTTGCTACGCAGGTGCTTCTTCATGCTTTGAAGTCAAATTCTGTCAAATCTCTCAGGATCTCCTTGGCATCCAACCTGGGTCCTCCTGCCGGAGATTCATATTGCAACATGAATTCGCGCTTACAGATTCTACAAGGCGAGAGACTCGACCTGACCTCAACACCAATCATCCGGGAAACCAAAGGTAGTGGTTCCATTATGCAGAATGTGAATCAGTTTTCATCACATGTTGCGGATAGAACGGGGATAGTTCCGATCTATACCAATGCGCGGAAGCGATGAACAACCAAGAGAAAAGGAACCAAACTATCGAAACGAACAGACAAAGAAAAGGTAGGAGAAAATAAAAGCTTTACTAGAAAATAGAACTCTCTACCTAAACACATTCGTTGATCCTCTATTTATAGAGGTCTAAAACAAGATGAATTAATACAATTCTTCGTGAAACACAATGACCATTCGTGAACTGCTGCAACTCTTCAAGAATTCATGAACCGTTTCACGAAATCATTGCAATTCCGCAATAAATGATGTATCAATAATAAATGATGTACCACGAACCATTGCAATTCCGCGATAAGAACGAGTTGTTTCCATTAAAACAGACGATAGCAACACAGCATTATCCAATCTTCCATGTGACCTCAAAATCCTGGTAATGACAATGAAAGCATCGAATGTGGGATATACTTGGCTGTTGACTTGGCACGTCACATTGAAATGCAAAAATTAGAAATTTCCATTCAATCGCTTGACAGTTCTCTGCTGCGTTCCGACTCCACCCAGTGACCAACATCACGCCACGTGGAAAGTCATATCCATTTGCCCATACTTTTGTGACGTGGACGAGCAAAGTCTAAATTGGGTCTTATAATATTTTGTGGTGCACATTCATCGTTCATCTGCTTATATTAAAGATTCCGCACTTTTCCCTTTCCACAGATCGTCGCAAGCATTCTGCAGAAGATCGGCAATGGAGGCTTGCTTTCTCTCCTCCAACTCCTTTGCCAACGCCATCCCGAGAACTGCAGCTGTTCGATTCCAGAGGAGAGGAGGCAAAGCAGTCCCGTGTTCCGTCCCCTGCATGTGCTCGTCCTCCTCATCCGCGAATGACGACTCTGCAGGATTGCCTGTAAGCACGGACTGGCGGTCCTTCCGGGCAAGACTCGTTGCCACTGAGCGAGAACTCGCGTCATCGAGGCCCAACAAAGCCCTGTCCTTGGAGTCCGTGATACCTGCGACCGTCGGGGAGAGGTGGGCACACACCATCCACGAGGTTGAGAAGGGGTGCCTGCTGGTGGCAACAGAGAAGCTTGACGGGGTGCACATATTCGAGCGGACGATGATCCTCGTCCTGTCGACGGGACCCATAGGACCAACAGGGATAATCCTAAACCGTCCGTCGTTGATGTCGATGAAGGAGTCGAGGTCGTCAGCGTACGATGTGACGGGGACGTTCGCGGACAGGGAGCTGTACTTCGGTGGGCCGATCGAGGACGGGCTGTTCCTGGCGCGGGGAGAGAGCGGGCGGGAGGCGGGGAGGAGCAGGGTGGCGGTGGAGGTGATGGAGGGGTTGTACTACGGGAGGAAGGAAGGAGTTGGGTGTGTGGGGGAGATGGTGAGGAGGGGGGTGGGGAAGGCGGGGGAGTTCAGGTTCTTCGAGGGGTGCTGCGGGTGGGTCAAGGGTCAGCTGAGCGATGAAGTAAGGAGTGGTTATTGGACAGTTGTTGCCTGTAGTCAGAGTGTTATTGGGCTTGGGGGTGTCGGCGGAGTTGGGCTCTGGGATGAAGTTCTTGGGCTTCTTGGCCCAAAGAAGGTCTGGTGATTAAGTTGCCAGAGGGGAGAAATTGAAATTTTTTTGTAAATACCGTTTGGGCAAAGTGCAATCTACTTGTAACAACGTTTTTTTTTCATGAAACTCTTAAAAATTCGACATTTTAATGGAAAAAGGTTTCGGTTTAAATTGTTTATTAACACTATCTGATGATGTATAGTAATATTCAATTTATTATTTCTTATATATAATTAATTGAACCGGTTCAAATATTTTATCAGACTCGGACCGAACAAAGAAAGCATTGAATAAAAAGAATTATTACTTAGGGTTTAAAAAAATTACAAAATATGGTTGTTAATATTGAAAAGAAATAATTGGAGTGAAAGTTGGTTGTAATAGACTAAAATATGTGGTTTGGCATAATTACTTTTCGATCTTTCCAGGGGAGTCGTGGTGACCTGACGGCGGAAGAAAGGCAGATCTTACTTGCCGAGTTCACCCTTCGTCACAGTTAGACATCGATCAACGTCGCCAGGGAATATGACAAGAGGAAGGATGACACAAGATGCCGAAACTGTCGAATTAAAAATGAGATTTTATTATTTGACAGGATCTTATGGCTAAGATCGTGATTATTATTGACTTGTGATTTTACAGCTTTGAATTCAATCATCAAGTCTAGATAAACATTTTAGGGAACTTACGAATCAACAACGTGATCAGTTTTACCCCCAGCTCACTCGAGGTGGTCGTGCGGCTTGATCGACATGAACACTGCAGCGTATTTTAGGAGCTGCCGCTCACTCTGGTCACCACCCGTCACTGGAGGAATGGTCCCAAGTGTTCTCTTCCTATACCGACGCCAGCTGAGCTGTATGATGACTGCAGCCCAGGTGCGCCAGTTCGACGAGTAGTACCTCGCCCTCCGCTTGAGCCTTTCATTTGCAAACTTGTACCGGAAATGCTCTGTTATGTACCTGATGTGATTTGCATCAAGACCGAACCCTTCTACGGAGTCCATGCAGGAGAATGTCGCGGATGAGGCCGGGAGCCGGTCCAGGAATGGCAGACGGAGGCACCAGGACAGAAGCTCATCACCTAGAAAACCGCCCGGCTCAAGTATGCTCGTGGCCGTCATGCCTTTGCTGAGTCCTTGTATGCGCTTCACGTGCCCTCGTACTACGAATAACATCCTCTGCACCGGGTCCCCCTCTCGGATTATCTGTTGCGAGACTGAAATCACTAAGCTGAAATTGCCCTTTCGAAACTGAAGCCAGATCCGAGTCGCCTGAAGCATACCTTCTCGTCTTTGGAGAAGACGACTGGCTTCACACGGTCGCAAATGTTGTCGAGAATGAGATCGTCCAAGTTATGGAACAATGGAACCTACAAAGGATAAAAGTTCCAAAGAAAGTCAATTAGGAGATCTCGGCAGACACCATCGGGCGACGAGCAGTGGAAGGTGGGTGTTCATACCTTCCTGATGAGGTCTAAGCAAAGATAGCGCTTGATGTCTCGCCGGAGCCCTTCCGGCAACTCCTTGATTAGTTCCATCTCGTCCTCCCCTCCCATGCTTGCCCAAGACTGCCGCTCGAAATGTCGGACCCTCTGCCGCAGACGCGATGGCAGCTGCCTTCTCCTCATCCACCATTCCATATCCCGGCATCTCAGCTGCATCTTTCTCTTCTTTGCCATCACGGCATGTAGGAACACCTAAAAGAACGAGATAAGTCACAAGGCCCTTCAAATTGCTGTAATCACATTTCATCGCCTCGAGCTCACCTGAATGTTTCCTATTAAGAGAGTGAACAACATTAGCCCGGCAAGAACCGCGAGAATGCTGAAGGCCACCTCCATCAGGTGGCTCGTTGGTTCAAGATCATTCCCAAAGGTGCTGCAGGGTCACGACAAACCAGTTAAGTCGGCCTTCACAAAAGTATTGCGGCACGACAGGCGGTGTTCGTTTACCTGAGAGTCATGAGGCCCCAGAATATGGGGTAGAGTATCTTGACTGCCAAGGAATCACTTGAGATGACTGGGAGAGCCCACTGGTAGATCCCGTAATGGAACGGGCCATTTACGTCCAGGCACAACGGCTTCCTCGTGGCTGCAGTCCCGTTGCTGCCGCAAGCGTTCCCCATTGTGCCTGCTGGTAACAGAAACTGGTAACACACTTCCTCCGAGCAGGAGACGGATATGTTGCAGCGGGTGCCTCCGTTGCAGTAGTTTCGGAGACATGAGGCAACGCGCTGGATCGCGAGAACATACCAGCATCCTCCGGCAACCTGAAGACGGATAATTCATTCCCCGTTTCTCCAAAGATCAACGAATGGAAGCGATAATGTAGAATGGCTTACGTGGGAGGCGATGAAGTAGGCGATCAGATTTAAGCCAAAACCCCACCAGATCGTGCCGAAGAGATATCCTGTGACCTTCTGCATCCGCCGCATCAACCAGATGCTGTGATAAACCTTCGGCAAGAATTGGAACAGGAAGATCAGCAGAAGTATCGTCATCATCAGCTTTATTCGCTCTTCCCGGATCAGTTTTGGCAGAACTAACCAAAACACCACCTGCCGAAAGGAATGAAAATGGTGAGCACCAAAAACTACGAAGGTTTGAGATTGAGAATCATCTCATGAGATACAGGCGGGCCTAACCTGAGGAACGGGGAGAATGACGAATATGTCGAACCAGAATCCCTTGAGGGACTTAAAGTAGTGAGTGGCGATCGCTCTTGCATCCCAAACGAGCTTCCCGCATCCGACAACCAAAGACTCCCTCGAAACGTACGCCAGTCGGAACTGCAGCCAAAGGTGGAACAGGTGAACGGCGTCGATACAAGTCCTCAGCACCGTCACGACTGCCGCCAGGCCACCATCCATATACAGACATGGGGTGCCACCCCTTCCAATGGACAATGTATAGAAGAACAGCGGGTCGATCGCCAGTGCCATCCCCCTCGCCAGCAAGAATCCCCTGCCATTGAAACCCAGTTCAATCAAATTCTGGACGCCCCACTTATCATAACCATGGCGCAGGCCTAAGGTGAGGTGACCCCATTTCTCGGCCAATCAAATTCCACCCTCATGCAACAATTACAACACGGGGATCATGTTTCACGCGACCAACCTGTTCCACCGCTGGACTTGCTTGCTCCGAGGATCAAGGACGGTGCCGAACGGTCCAGCAGGAGGCGAGGAGCGCCTTCCCACGAACCTCTTCGATGCAACGCGGCCCTGAATGGGGACAAGGGAGGAACCTGCCGAGGCCTCCCATTTGGGCTTTTGAACGCTGTCGCAGCTGGTGGAGTGGAACACGGGAACGCCTACTTGCGTGCACGCGTAGCACTCGACGAGGTTAGAAATAGGGTTATCGTCACCGTCACTGCTGCCGCTGCCGCTCCTGGAAGCTCCCGTCTCCGCTCGTCCTGCAGAAGTCCCGTTTCCCAATCCACCTGCAAGGAATTACTCCAAAACAATAAAATATAATGATCGGAAACGCGATCACGAGAGACCTGAAACAACACAGGACAGGAGGATGGGGGAAACAGGACAAAACAGAGGGAAGGGACCTGGGAATCCAGAGGAGGAGGTTGGAGATAAAGGAGGGCATGATGACATGGATAAAGTAACCATGGAAGCGCTGCAACTACTACTGCAACTGCTGCTAATGACGATGACGATGAATTCAAGGATTTTTGGGTTGAGCTATAGTCCCTTTTATTGCAGAGTCCGAGGAGGATCGTTCTTGCAGCTTTTCTCTTCATCGTTTCCTTTATAATTTTTTCTTTCGGCTCTACCTCAGGCATTTTGTATTGTCTGTAATGGTAAGAAAAAACAATTTTCATTCACAAGGACCAGAGAGATGTTGGCGAGCATGCCCTCAGGCAATTCCCGGATGCCATTTCCATTTATGCAGCCTCTCCCCGAGTAGGTACCACCACCACCTCGGTGTCCACTTGTTCGTGGTCCTCACCCCTCCGTCGCCAGATGCATACCCCCCCCCCCCCCGAGTCGCCTGGCCGGACTCCTCACATGCGCATACAGTAAGCACTTCCCGCGAATGGTCTCAGTTTATAACTCTGGCGCCCCGACCCCGACCGCGCATTCCTTCTGAGGCAATCCAACTCGATTGATTGCACGGCAGAACTGTTTAAGAGTAAATTCAAAGCACAAGAGGGGCGGGGCCACTAAAATCCTCGATGCGATCAGAGCGACAAGAAAGGGTTGTCAAAAGATTTAGTGAGATATTTACCATGTTCTGAGGTCAAATTGAGATTGAACTGGTACTAAAACTCCTGATCACGACAAATGTAAGGGCATGAAATTTTTCACCTCGTTACAGAGGGGATGTACATGTGGAGCGTGTCAATGTCGTGTCGTGTCAACATGGAAATTACACCTCGTGTTCCCACCATTGCGAAAGCTCAAGTTCTATCCATGGATGCATGTCTTTTTTTCTTCACTTCGTTTCCTTCGATATATGTTTGTACGTGTTCAACATGAACTAAGTAAATGTCGGGACGAGCCACTTGAGACATAAAATTTTGTTCCCTAATAATGTTGGGCTTCAAAATATTTCGCGAAACATAGCAGAGAGTTCTAAAATTCCCTAAATAATGTGTTAAATCGACATTTGAAATATCGATTCCAACCTCTCGTAAGGAAGTCAGCTTATAAGCAATAATTTTTTTTCATTTTTTGGGTACGGTGTTTAAAAAATCGATTTAGAGACATTAATTAAAAAATTTTAAAACTAACAACCCCATTTTACAAAATACTTCGCGTACCAACGTTGCTAGTAACGTTTTCTGAATGTAGTTAGTGTAATAACCAGAAAAATGTGCACGAAATTTAGAATGTAGCGAACTTTGAGAAACCATGTTGATATTTTAAAAACAAATTAAAGAAAGGAACTCGACGAAGGACGTGATTCTCGTGGTTATTACGGAGACAAGGAGTGGACAAGAAAAAGGGAAGATGGAAAACGAGCGGCATCGTCTCATGTCTTGTCCTTTTTATATTTCCCCTAATCTATTTTCTTTCTTTTTATCTTCCCCCCTCGATAGCATGAACAATAACTGCTTCGGAGGGACAGCAATTGATGAACCCGTCCGGTAGCATATTAAGGTTGTTTGGAGCGTAGTGGCCGCGTAAATTAACTTACGACGACATATCCTTTCGTCACTCAGTTCCTTGTCGTCGAGAGACGATCGACAGACATGATCGCAACGGGAGGACACAGTTGGACCGCGGCGTTAAACCCCTTTCGTGCCTCGATGGAGAAACTCGACGGGACACGAACGAGTCATTGGTCCGGTGCACGAAAGTGTTGAGAAATAGTTCCATACCGGTCAAAATAGGCCACATGGGGTAATGACCCTTCACCTAATTATTAATTTTTAGGTGAAGGTAAATCCTATCTTAAATTTTAATATAGGATTCGGACAAAAAGATTTCGAACGATGATGACCTTCCGGATAATAATCCCAATTAAAATAGGCTTCGGTCAAAGAATAATAACAATTTATTTATCTAATTGCTAACTTTTAGATAAGATGAATGTTACCGTAAATTTCAACAGAAAGCAGTGCATGAAAACCTACCGCGGTAGCGGGGAATCGACCGGAAGTACTGTTTGTTTTTCGAAACCCAATTTCATCATCACCATACACAAAGTCCCGTCGGACCTACCTACGCTCATGTAGTTAGGAAAGTTGTACTCATCAATTTCCCCAAAACAGTATTGAAACTTCCCCCCCTCGATGCCACATGCCTCCAAAAAGCGACTGATCAGCCATCGCACGTTCCGATTGTTTGTTACCATATTCATAATATGGTCGCTCCGGGCGGTGGGTCCGGGACCACCTGCTCCCTTCAGATCGTGATCGCGTATCGACCTGCCTACGATATAGAAACCACAAAGGCAGGGTTACACGCTACGATGCCGGAGGAAAAAACTAATCTCAAATGGAGTTATCCGGCACGTATGTCCGGTGATCTTTCACGTCAATGGGATAAGGGGATAAAATTTCCCTGAGATCCCTTGAAAGCAACCTCACCATATCATCATCATCTTAACTCTCTCAATCCAACCCCACTAAGACATGGCTTATATCGAATGATACTAAATATTTTAAAATAACTTAGCTGATTATTTGTTTGTGGATTATTTATACCCATTAGTTTTCTTTAATTATGAAGAGGAACATCTTCTTCATTCCCCTAATTAATTTTAAAGTCTTTAAAAATTCCTTCGGTCATCCGATCGATTCAATAAATAATAAAATTTTCAACAAAACGAAAATAACTTCCATGAAATCAAAATTTAAAACTCGAAGTATACCAAATCATCGTTCACATATTAGTCGAAAGAAATTTATAAGTGGACAAACCTCAAGTATCCAATTATTGGTATTTCCTTATGGTGTTACGGGAAATGCGAATTAAACTTTGGCTTGAATGTTGAATTTTTAAATTGAACTCGATTCTTTTGAATGATTATAAAGGTTTTGAGAAATTAAAATGAATGCAACATAGATGTGATTAAAATGAAGGGAGAAGGAAAAAAAGGTTTAAGAAAGGTTATTATCAAGTATAAGATTATAATAGACATTTTTGTACGAGTGTGTTTCTAATAATATAGCGGATGCGCAAACAACACCATCTATATTTTATTTATTATGAGTTTTATTTTAAAATAAATTTATAGGAAAAATATTTCACCAAATAAGTCAATCAAAATTTATCAAATAATATCTCAAATTATAGAAATTTCAACAAATTTTTCGAATTTTCAAAATTACAATACTATTTCGCTAAAATATTCTTCGGACGAGTTATTGTGCAACGTTGCTCCATTTATTATGAGATGACAGGGCTACGGATCATTGTCTGGGAGGGAGGGGAGGGAGATTTAAAAGAAAGGGAGGGATAGATATCCACAGAATCCATGTCACCTGTGTGTGTTTTATCTGCCCTCTCTTCAACGATACTTATTGCGAGTAGGCCACCCCCCAATAAATTCCACCAAAATAAAACACGTACGGATGAATAAATAATTGAAAAGTTTAGGGAACGAATGTCCTTGTGACATCCGTTTTAACCTGAAAGAAAAAGAAAAGGAATAATAATTTACTATAATCGTGGTGAATTGACATTAGTAGTAGGACATGAAAAGGGTCTGGTCCCAAGTATTTAGTAGGACATGGCCTGCCGTTATCCATTCCCGTCACAGGACGAAACCCCCCGTCTTCGCCCCGTGCCGCGGCAGCGGTATGATCCGAAAACCTACAGAGAAGAGATTCGAGAAAGCAAGGAGGGGAGAAAGGGTGTGTGTCTGTTTTTCATTTTGGGCATGTATGATATCGCACCAACAAGCCTCTTTTTCGGGGATGTTGGTCGAGTTTCGTTGTTGTAATCGTTCATATTTTGGACAAACTTTACCGATATTTCCTAAGGGGGGGACGCACAAACACAATCCGAGTAAAAATATATATGTTGGTGTTGGTGGTGGTGGTCATGGTCCTACATGCATGCAAGGAACAAACATATCATAACTCCCTATTTACTAGCATTCCCCCACACCCCAACTCATGATGGATCTTGATTTTTGACCGACATTTATTATTTCTTTCGTGGGTGTGGGGGGAGGAAATCGAAATCGGCATCTTTATCAATTATTGGCATGCCACACGAATATGTGTTATTTGGGTCTAGTATGAAACATAGGGTCGGGCTTTTTAAGTCTTTTTTTCTTTTCCTTTTTTATTGTTTGGACCAAAAATTATTTCGAAATTCAGGATACTTATTGCCTAACTCATCATACATCTTTTTCTTTCTTCTTTCCTTTCTCTGATTTCTCCTCACTCGCCACTAAAGTGGCTCAATCAGCATACGTAGCATTTAATGTAGCTAATAATGAATTTTTGACCCCATGTCAAATTATTCGCGTATTTTTTTTAGAGTTTTATAAATGAGCAAATTTTTGAGACAAAATATCCCGAAAAGGAATGATTAGGATATTCAGATTTTAACGAATTATGAAAAAATCATTCATAATATCAAATATGGGAATAACGTTTAGAATACGTATTGTCTTGTCGTTATAAGTGAGGGGGAGATGGGAAACATGCTTTCGAATAATTAATGCAGAAGTCGACCACTCGTCGCCTGTGATTATGGAAGTAAGACGCGTGGTGAGGCATGGATGAAATCGGCCTCCCGAAAACATTTTGGGGTGGATAAATCATTTTCATGATCTTAATAATTAGGAGGAGACAGAGACAATTTGATTCCGGTTGAGTTGAAGATAGCGGAATCACGTGGGCTTTTTAAGGGGAACGGGTCCCTCTACTTGGGCCGAGCCCATTGCGCACGGCCCAACTTTGTCCCCTTTCTCTGCATTTTGCTGTTCCGATGGAAGAGGAGGGAAGAGTTATCGTGGACTCGTGCTTTCGCATTATTATTATTATTTTATAATTTGTGAGAAAAAGGCTTTGGAGTAGAATTTATTTTCCAACCTTGGGTATTTTAATAATAAATAATAATAATAATATTAATAAGGAGGAGGGGGGGGATTTAATATCGGGGGAATAAATAACAAAGACTTAATAAAATAACTGAACAGCTCCACCCCCCAAATAAAATATCTGCAAGCTGAGGCGATTCGGTTTGGCGGTCGCAGGTGAATGCCCGATCCCTCTCTGTTTCCTTTCTTCTTCTTTTTAATCTGGGATACGAGTCGATTCGCGCTCTCTGAGACTTTGGTGATGGATTTAGGGATTGATTGCGGGAGTGATGTGGTTCTCTTCTAATCGGGTTAGTAAGTCTTGGCGGATTTTCGATCCTATTGTGTTTCCGTGGCTGTTACCGAGTAGTCGGAAGTCCCCCTATTATTAGGAGCCCGCGGGAGATCTGCTTTGTGTTGTGCGTTGTTTATTGATTTGAGGATTATGGTGATTTTTCCATTGCGATTGGATGATTATTCGAAGATCGGGTCTACGAATATTGTTTAGGGCTTTCTTTCTTAAGATGGGATTGTATGTGTTGAAACATGGCTCTTTGGATGCGTCTTGATTTGGTCGATTTCGTTGTTATGGCCGGTGTCCATGCCTTTTTTTCTCGCGCATTTCGCGTGCTATCTTTTGTTATTTTTCCTCTCCCTATCACATTTCAGGTCCGGAGCATTCATTGATTTTGAGAAGGTACGGGTTTAGTTACAGTTTGGAGCGATCCTTGGAGTTCTATTTGATACCTTCAGCGTGGTTCAGATTCATTGGCATTGTCTGCTCATAGTCAGTCCGAGTTTCAGGCTCTTCTTCCTGTCAGAATGTGGAGCTTTGGACCCAACTTTATTGGTAATAAGGTTGGATCAAAAAATGATCTCTCCGAACTGAACCAAGGCGCGGCCGAGTGCTCAGATGACGAGGCCTCTTCGACTCTTAGCAGAGACGAAGGTCTGGAATGTCCTATATGCTGGGAGTCCTTCAACATTGTTGAGAATGTGCCGTATGTTCTATGGTGTGGCCACACCCTCTGCAAAAACTGTATCCTGGGGTTGCAGTGGGCGGTGGTTAAGTTTCCGACGCTGCCCATTCAGCTCCCGCTCTTCATCTCCTGCCCATGGTGCAACCTTTTGTCATTCCGTCTGGTTTACAAAGGCAACCTTAAATTCCCACGGAAAAACTTCTTTGTGCTCTGGATGGTCGAAAGCAGGAATGGCGACAGGGGCAGATCTTCGGCCTCCTTCTGTGAAGCTCACCCACCCCCGTGGTCATCTGGCAGTAGTTCAGCCTCGGGGAATCGAACCAGCAGGACCCACCCGAGGCGGGCTCAACATGTCCCCCATCTCGATTCACCGGCTTCCTCTCAACGTGGTCATAATCACCTCCAGGTCTCTTTCAGCATGGAAAGAATACATTCAGCCCTCCGCAAATCCCTTGCCTTTTTCGTCCACCTGACGGCGAAGTTCCCCCTGGTTGTTATATTCCTTCTCATAGTCCTATATGCCATACCGGCGAGTGCAGCCATCTTAGCCCTGTACATGCTCATAACTATCCTGTTTGCCCTCCCTTCCTTTCTGATACTCTACTTCGCATATCCTAGCTTGGATTGGCTTGTCAGAGAGATCATTACCTAGGAAGCTCGGTGCTGCTTTGCCCATCTCCCGAAGATGTAGCCAAAGCCCTTTGATTCTTGAAGTTAGCTGTTACGTGGAAGCTTTGCCAGCAACTCTGAGGCCAACATATATTGTCCTCGAGAGGAGGAAGTATTACCGTCCAGAAGGTGAAGCTAGTAGCCCTATCCGATGAGCCAGTCAGCCGCCCAAGGTTGGTCGACAATCACTTGCCACTTTGTTGGGCTTGTTTGTCGCCTATAGAACAGAATGGCATCCCCTTGTTCTTTTTCGTTTCGATTTTGGGGAATTGGCATAAGAGGGATTGATTACTGTGAATTGCAATGTGCATAGTTCCTTTTGGCCGGGTGGTTTGTTCATCTTGGTTTGAGGTACTTAACGTCCAGATAGCAGGGTAGATTTTTTTTTAAGGAACCGGAGCGTTTCTAAATGGTGATGTATTTGGAACTTAGTTTTTGTGTGGTGCGCCAGGCCAAGGCAGTAGTGCAACGCCAAGGCGACGCGCGAGCAGGCCCAGCAGCAAGCTACCGTTACAGCCCACTCCCACTAGAAAAATTAATTTAATATCATGTGGGCCGATGGCCCACGTATCAGATATTAAACTGATAAGAACAGATACTACACTTGATCTTAGCCAAAAGGCCGAGAAAGGTATGAGTTGGGAATTAGTCGTGGCTCTCCTTTTATAGGCCTCTAAAGGTTCTCATCATCCTCCCCTCCCCCGGTGTGGGATTAATGTTAGCAAGAATGAATTACCCTGATTTTCTTTTCCTTTATTTTAAGAATGGCCAGTCGGTGATTCTCTTTCCTTTTCATTTAACGGCAACATTGACCGCTGTCTTGACTACAATACCCATAAAAAAATCCAATTTATAAATTTGGATTTAAAGAAAAAGGTAACCAGAGATATCCTCTTTATAACCCACCAATTGCAATGCAAGCGACCCCTAACAATATGGGAAAGAAAAATCTACCATCACCTCCCCTCACTCACGAGCGATAAATCTCAGATTCTCAAACTAGGGGAAAAAGGAGAGAGTAAAAAGTTTAAAAAGAAAGGGAAGAAAAAGGTTGCAATAAGTTGGCGCACACAAAATCTTCCTACAGAAAACAGCCAAAGCAATGGCCTAAGTGCACTCCCTAAGGATTCAACATTGCCTTCTGGTTGTCATCCCAGCATTCCACACCGTGTGTTTTCCACCCTATGCCTTTTAATTTCAAAGTTATAATTATTTACTCACCCCACCCCCTTTGAGTTCTGGATCGAATCTTTTGGTATTCTTGGATTTCTACCTGTGATTACACATGTTGTGTTTTTTATGGTTGGATTTTGATCATGAACTTTAGGCGTATTGGCAGCAATCCACCCCTTGGATCTTCATCACCGGAAGAGACAAAAAAGAGGAGGAAGAAACATCCTGATTCTGGCTGTAGGTTGTTTGGCCACTGAGATGGAGTAGACCCAATAGCCTTTTCTTCTCATGGAATCAAAATCCAAGCATCAGAAACTTCCCCCACTTTTTCATTTTTGAAGGCCAAGTAGGGTTTTGTTTTCAAGCAAACTCTGTCCCCCTGCCTTTCATGCAAAGGAAATGAGCCATCTCGCCTAACCCATAAGCTAGTTTTCGGCTCTGGCCCTCCTTTCTCGAGTTCAACTGTTTTCAGTGTTTGGCCGCAGGAACCCGAGTTGTAGTAGATCATTAGCCTGCAGTGACCATTGGGAACAACCCTAAGTAGTTGTAGTTGATCCCAATGCTGATTGACTACTTCTTTCCCCGGAATCTCCCTTCGGCATAAACATAGTTCGTTCATGGTAATTCAGCCTCGGGAACTCCTCCAATTCAGGTTTCACCTGGGTAAATTGTTAGGGAACTCTGCTGAATGATTGGCGACAGGAGCATCCACTTCCCAGAGATGTCGGCGGAATTGAGGGCAGATAAGAGAAGAGCGCGAAGGTACTCCACCGGAAGCACAATTTCGAGATACCTTGGGCCTTTGCCTGGATCATGCCATGATTTCTGCAAGTACAGGAATGGGAAGAAGGAGGTGGGGTATCATTGCCCTAATGCCATGATATCGCATGGGAGGATGAAGATGAAACCTTCTGGTGGCCGTGGTTCTGAGGAACAGATCACTTTGATTGGAATCATAAAGGAGGAGCACAAGGCAAACAAGATGAACTCGGCCATAGAGACGAGAAAGAAGGCTAATTCATCACGACAGCATAAAAGCACGATGCAGAGAATTCCGCCGTCATCTCGGGGTTCTATGAAGCCAAAGGGTACCGACACTCTGCCAAGAGTCCCATCTGAAAGCCGTGGTTTGCCGGCAAAGGTAAAACCAATAGTGAGCAATGGCACGAGGAAATCAACAGGCTGCTCAATTCATTCATTAGCACCACCCGAGGCTCGGAAGACGAATAAGGAAGAACAATCTAAAGGGGATAACAGAGCAGAGGTCCAAGGAGAAGAATTGTACTCGAATGATGGGAAGGTTGAAAATGAAGCTTCAGAATCGACCAACTACTACAGCAGTTGCAGTTTTTATGATTTTGCCGAGCTAGATGAGGTGAATGCTACAGGGAAAGAGGACGAAGCCAAGGTGAATCAATCTACAGAAGACGCCTTCAGAGCAGAGAAACTAAACTTCAAGAGAGAAAAGGTAAATGGCCTTAAACCTCTGATACACAGTCCAAGGTGGCTGAAATTTAGGCGTCCTTCCGACGAAGACAAAAATGAGGACTGCGGCTATTTAAGTGACCCAGGATGCATGAAGGTAGATTTGAGGCATTGGCAGCTACAAGAGAAAGAGGCGACAAGATTGCTCAATGATATTATCGAAGAAACTGCAGCGGAACTCAGCAGGACCCAGAAAAGTAAGGTTAAGGCCTTGGTGGGCGCTTTTGAGACAGTTATCTCCCTTCAAGATGTTGACCCTTCATCAAATATATGAAAATGAGACTCGACTTCGCCACCTCAAACAATCATGGTTGTTCAAGGAGGCATAGGGAAGTCCACGCAGACGGAGAAAAAGGAAAAGCTGCAGTTATCATGTCTTCATGGATGAGAGAACATATATTATAACAAGTTGATCACATTTAGATAGTATGGGGAAGCTAATTGATCTCTATCTGTGTGTTTCAGGATACAGTAGTTTGTAACAGTGCATAAGTCTGAACTTATCTCATGAATAACTGAATAGATGAGGAAGAGTGAACTCGACATTGTGATTATTTCTAGCCTCTGTAGCATCTATAATGGAAAATATTGGATCCAGATTGTTGTCATGGTATGGGACAGTTTACTGTCAGATGAATTCCTTATATGCCTCATAGATTGTCCAGAATCATAAATAGCTAGCGAACTAGTCGAATATGTGTTTGAAGAGAGATTACTTGGGAAGAAAAAAAAAATCGCACTCAAGCAGGTGAAACGACTGCACCCTTTTAAGTACAAAAACCCAGAACTCTTAAGGATCTAGTTCAGATGGTCGAAGCATGCATAAAAAAAGAGAGGAAAACAGGTGATTATACTAAAGGCATGGATACTGAATATACAAGACGCTGACTACCTCGTTTGAAAATGTAAGTTGTCGAACTCTCAAAATGATTCAGAAAAGGCTCGATTAGACAGAGAACTCACAGACTTTGCTAGTGGTGGTCATCTTCTGAATCAAAATCCAAATGCTCAATCCTCATAGGCCCAACATTAACTGCAACAATTCATGCTTAAGCTAATCAAGAAACATGCTTAACGCTCGGCCTTGCAAACTATAACACTATTCTCCACAAGCAAAACAAACAAGGAAGACCTTGGAGCAAGTCTCTTACAAAGCTAGCTAGAAAAATAATCCAGATTCAATTTTCATTCTTGCAAGAATCAAAGGTGAATAGCGAAACTGGCATGCATATGGAAAAGAACAATACAGGGACAGCATACCAACGGCATCAAGTCCACTTAATTTTGGCATATACCGCCTTATATGTTCCTCTGCTTCGTGATCAGATTTCAGGGTCTCACACTCAAAAGAAACCAGGATGTTGGTCTTCCCCTGTGCTTGCTCCACTAAACCCGTAACATTCTCCTCCCAACTGTTAATCAAGACACGAAAGGTACGATTAGAGAACCCCTATCTTGAGATAGGGAAATAGGCACTCCCTTTCAATGATCATTGAAAGAGCCCATGCAAAACCAAGAAGCAGCCTTGAGCGGACCTCTTCAATTGACTTCAGAGTCCAGCACACAAGTACACAAAGCATGAGAGATGAAATGCACCAGGAAAAGTTTAGATCTCTTACCCATGAGCATGATCCACATTTTGAAAGCGAGCAGCATCATGGCCTTTGCATTCCACAATCACATCTTGCTCTTGTTTAGTCTTCATGGATTTAGACAATAATGCATCAAACGGATCAAGTCATTGTTCAAGGAGATTAACCAGGGGGTGAAAAAGCTTCCTACCTGGAAGTCTAGAATCGAGAGTTTGATCAGGCGATAATCTTCTCCCCGGCTACATTCCCTTTCACATGCCAACACTGAGGAACAAGTGGTATGGTACTGCTTAGATACCATGAAGGGCTGCATAAATAATACTTCCAGACAAAGTAGGAGCAAACTTTATCCACGACAAGATGAACCTCCAATTATAATGATCATTCCACTTCCAAGGAAAAAGATCACCTAAGGTTACAGGACAATAATTTCAAAGCGGAAACATCCGCGGTGCCTCCAGCATCTTAAGGCGAATTCTTGAGAACAATTATGTCCCAATACTCTCACTACCCCCTAATGTTTCCTTACCATCTCATCCAAGAACACCAGCACTTGATCCAACACACATCTAACCACTCGACAAACAGCAACCCCAACATGCTCACCTTTTCCCAACAAAGATACTGAAGAATAGAGATAAAAGGGGGTAAAGGAAAGAACCGGTGCCGTGAAGTCCATAGCAGACGGAATGAGGGAGCTGAATGAAGTGCCCTGAGATTGACCCGCATGGCAGTATCGCAATGGACGCCACCCCTTCCTTCACATCCGCCGTCGCTTCCCTCTTCTCCTCTCCTCCCGCTCCTCCGCAATCTGCCATCGAAAACCCAAAACCAAAATGGCTCAAAAGATAGCAGTAGGATATAAAGATCACAACTTTACGACGGGAAACCGCCGGGAATCTCAGGCTGTCGGCGACTTTACCCATCCTAGGCCTCTCCGAAATCACCGGCAACTAAAACTTTTGCTTCCCTTACTTGGGTCTGGTCCCCAGTCCCCGGTCTTAGGCTCCTACTCTTACAATCATCACTTTGCCAGTCCCAACTTCAACTTCTGACAGTCCAACAATCAGAAAATTAAGAAAAACAAACGATGGTATCATATTATTCCGGAAACCTCTGTATTCTCTGTTGAATGCAATCTGGAAAGGTTGAAAATCCATGAAAGTCACTGTACACCCTCTGTGAGTATGAAACAGCAAAACTTACACGAGGGTCAAAATCCTCTTTGCTCATACTGTATTTGGAATCAGTAGTATTACATGATCACACATGGGCTAAAAGCATGGTCGAATTCTGCCTATAAGGTCGACGAGACAGCGTCTTGATCTCCTGCGGGGTCGGCTGCAGCTGAGTCTGAACGATTCAGCTTCCTAAACACCAGCTTCTGCTGGGGCAACTGACCATTGGAGAATGCTGTCACCTCCGTGTCTATCAGTACTGCATCTTCCTCCTTGAAGTCCCCCCTTAGAATGCCCTTCGCCAGCTCGTTCTCCACGTACTGCTGGATCACCCTCTTCACGGGACGGGCACCGTAGTTGGGGTCATATCCAAGACTTCCCAGCAGGCTCACTGCCGTGTCACTCACTTGGATTTTGATCTTGCGATCAGCAACTCTCTTCTGGACACGGTCCAACTGTCAAGACGTTACAATGTGCCAGGCAATTAGTTGGCGGAGGCTAACCGAATAGGCGAACCAATATATATCAAACTTACCTGTAACTTGACAATGCGGTCGATCTGGTCACGCTCCAAAGGCTGGAAGACTATGTACTCATCCACGCGGTTCATGAATTCAGGTCGGAAGATCGATCTCGCTGCGTCCATCACTCGGTTCTTTATTACCTCGTACTTGGATTCGTGTGGTACACTGTCATCATCGCTTTGAAGAATGTACTGCGAACCGACATTAGAAGTCATTATGATGACCGTGTTGGTGAAACTGACAGTTCGACCTTGAGAATCCGTGACCCTTCCGTCATCCAATATTTGAAGGAACACGTTGAACACATCTGAATGAGCCTTCTCAATCTCATCGAAAAGAATAACAGCATAAGGTCTCCTCCGCACGGTTTCCGTTAATTGTCCCCCTTCCTCGTATCCCACATAACCAGGTGGAGCACCTATCAATCTTGAAACAGCATGCTTCTCCATGTACTCGCTCATGTCAATTCTAACAAGGGCCTCCTCTGTGTTGAACAGATAAGCTGCGAGGGCCTTGGCCAGTTCAGTTTTGCCGACACCAGTGGGTCCCATAAACATGAAGCTTGCAATTGGACGATGCGGATCTGACAGTCCTGCTCTGGATCTCTGGATCGCCTCAGCAACAGACCTGACTGCTGGATCTTGACCAACGACACGTTTATGTAGTTCTTCTTCAAGGTGCAACAGCTTTTCCCTCTCTGATTGTTGCAGTTTTGAAAGCGGTATGCCAGTCCATTTGCTCACTATCTCGGCAATATCGCTCCCAGTAACTTCTTCTCTCAACATGGACTTTCCAGAACGCATATACTCGTCCAGCTCCTTCTCCGCATTTTCAAGTTGGCGTTGTAAAGAGTTCAGACTGCCATACTTCAACTCAGCTGCTCGATTGAGATCATATTCTCGCTCGGCTTGCTGTATCTCGAGATTTACTCGGTCAATCTGCAGAGATTTATCGCTCTCATCAACAATGTCCATGATGCAACTTCACACAGCTGAGTCCACGTAAATAAGCAAGGACCAACCTATCCATTCAGGAAAATTAGGAAACGTCGTCACACTACACTCACCTCCTCTTTGATGGATTGGAGACGAGTCATGACTTTCTTTTCATGCTCCCATTGCTCCGTAAGCTGAGCTTGCCTTTCCTTCAACAGAGACAGCTCTGCTTCGAGACGACTTAACCTGTCTTTTGAAGCCTTATCCGTATCATTTGTAAGCGACAGCCTCTCCATCTCAAGCTTCAAGACCGATCTATTTATTTCATCAAGTGCTGTTGGTTTTGAAGTGATTTCCATCTTGAGTTTAGCAGCTGCCTCGTCTACTAGATCAATAGCTGCAGTTCAACAACACTTGTTAGATATTCGCCATTAGCATAAGTTAAACCAAAAGAGCCAGTACAACGTCATTAGCAATTTCAGGCAAGCAAAAACAAAGGAACATACAGTCAACTTACCTTTATCGGGTAAGAATCGACCACTGATGTAACGATCGGAAAGAATAGCTGCTTCTACAAGTGCGCTGTCAGATATTCTGACTCCATGATGCAGTTCGTATCTTTCCCTCAATCCTCGAAGTATTGATATAGTGTCTTCAACTGTGGGTTGATCTACATATACTTGCTGGAAACGACGCTCTAATGCAGGATCTTTCTCAATGTACTTCCGGTACTCATCTAGTGTAGTTGCACCAATACATCTCAATTCTCCCCGTCCAAGCATAGGTTTTAGTAAATTACCAGCATCCATTGCACCATTTGTAGCACCTGAAAAGGCCATAAACTTGTTCCATTACTTGGCCTTAAGCCATTAAAAACATTAAATACAAAATTTCGTCATCTCGCTTCGAATTCAATGATCTAACTAACACACTGCAGATGACTCTAGCTAGACCACATCTAGGATCAACAAAATCATGAGCTAATGTTTCTCACACGATAGGTACCTGCACCAACTACTGTATGAATCTCGTCAATAAAGAGGATAGTCTGGCCCTCAGATTCAGTCACCTCCCGTAGCACTGCTTTGAGTCTATCTTCAAATTCTCCCCTGTATTTGGCGCCAGCGATCAAAGCACCCATATCAAGTGATATAAGCTTCATGAAAAAAAGGAAACAGCATTTAGCCCGAGCTCACAAAGGAGTAGCATATTTTGAAACCCAAAGGGCGTCAATGGAAGAGTTCTAAAATCGAGACACACCTTTCGATTCATCAAAGCCTGAGGAACATCGCCTTGCACTATTCTCTGGGCAAGTCTGTCAACAGTTAATTAGCCAATCGATAAAAGTGGAATACTTGCATAGAACAATGATGAAACCTTAAGCACAAAACAGAATATGGAGAATTTCTGACAAGAGGTGGCATTTTCCTGAACAGACACTAAAGCCAGTGCATAAAACTAACAAAAATGCCATCGACATAATTAACCAACATAAACAACTACAAGGATTTTGGGTATGCTATCACAGGACACTTGTAGAAGTTAAAGAAGAGAGTTGAGCGAAAAAATCCTAGTCTTGGAGAAGAATTACTAACCCTTCAGATATTGCAGTCTTTCCAACGCCAGGCTCTCCAATAAGAACAGGATTGTTCTTTGTTCTCCTCGAGAGGATCTGAATGCACCTGCGAATTTCATCATCTCTACCAATCACGGGGTCAAGCTTTCCTTCTCTTGCCATCGCGGTCAAATCCTTCCCATACTTTTCAAGAGCTTCATACTTGCCTTCTGGATCTGAACATATATAAAAGAAGCAGCTAAATGTCAAACAGCCTAACTACGATTATCGCAGAAGAAGTGAGGATTTTGTTCGGCAAACTAACAGGTATCATGATTCGGCCAAAATTCAAAACAATGATGAAATCTAGAGGGCACTTTTCCCAGCAAGGACTGTATTACAGGAGCATAACAGAATAACCGAGATATAACAATTTATTAACCGATTTGATGGATAGTTATTTACGACACATGACAAATGAGAGAAGACAATCACCTTGGTCGATCACAGACTGTCGTCCTCTGATTGATTCTATAGCAGATTTCAGCTTCTGCTGGGTTATCTGGAAATCCTTGTACAGCTGCTTCCCGAATCTTTGATCCTGAGCAAAACCAAGAACCAAGTGCTCAACGGATACAAAAGAGTCTCCATATTCTTTCTTGAATTCCCTAGCCCGATTAATCAAGCCTTCCAAGTCACGCCCCAACATTGAACCGGCTGATTCACCTATAACCTGTCATATCATCAGCAACATCTATCATGTCATATACATCAATAGCATGCAATCAGCGCTCGAGGATAAACTCATTAGCCTGTTTATATCCTGAAAAGAATGAGCTCTTCAATCCAGTTACCTTTGGCTGCCGCTGAATGTACTTATCAGTAGCTTCAAGCAGACGAGTATTGTCAACCCCAGCCTTGGAGAATATCCGACGGGCGAGCCCATTCTTTTGCTCCAAAAGTGCCTTCATCAAGTGTTCCGTCTCCACAATCTGATGCTTATTCTCCTTCGCCACATCCGGAGATGAAACAATTGCTTGCCAGGCCATTTCCGTGAACTCTTGCTGGGTGATCTACTTATTCAAATCAAACAAAAGGTCAATTCCACACACTTAGGTATATCTACCACTACACAAACACAGTGTCACTCCCCATTGTAATTCTAAAATCAAACGTAGCTGACGAATCAAAGTAATTCGACCAGAACCATGCATTTCTCCAGCAGCCATAACAAAGCTATTGCCTGGAATAACACATCACAAGTTTCCACGTCCCAGAACAGAATGAAACAGCAACAAAATCAATCAACCAAACGACATATTTTTAATGAAAAGCACACGCTAAACTTATCTAAGGAAACAAAGACATGGCTAACAGTCCAGGAATTCACAAACACACCCTTCCACCAGCTGCATCACACCGCACGATGAAGCCGTTCGACTTGGGAATGGACAGCCTCGAGTTCCTCCCTCCAAATCCATTAGAGAAAGCACCGCCTCTCCTCCTCAATCCGAGCCCCTTAATCGAATTCCAGGAACTGCTAGGTACGTTAACGAAGGAAGATCGAGAGTAAGCCTGCTGCCGACCCCAACCCGAGTACGGCATGCCCGCAAACGTCGTCGTCGTCGCCGACGCCGCCATGGATGATGATGAGGGGAAATACCCACAAACGCCAAGCGGGTTCGTACCTCAAGGAAGGACTCAAGTTCGAGTCTTTGGGGGCAAAAGCTTGTTGGGCAGTTAAGGAACCGTCGCTGCAGCGACAAGACGATGATGTCGGAAGGAACGAATCATATCATATGATACATGGGTGTGGGAAGAGTCGGTGCGAGAGGGGGGTTCGGGAAGGGTCCAGAGCTGAAGAGAAGAGATGGGAAACTAACGGGAAGGGAAACGAAAGGAGTGGATTGGCTTGTGACGAGTTTGAAAGAATACAAATTCCAAATTGAAGCTCAATTTCCATGTGCAACCCGACAAAAGGCTCACAACACAACACAACACCCCTCCTTTTGGTCTCTTTGTGTTCGTGTTCGGTCGGAATTGGATAACGAATTTCCGTCACAACTTAAAACTGGAGGAATGTTAAACCATTGAGTTCGTATGAAAAATAATTTCTAAAATATGTCCTTAATAATTTAAAATTTCAAAATAAAGTTAAAAACTTCAATTTCATCATCTTGCATTTTTGTAAATTTTTAAATGTTTTGTATATTTGTACGAAAGTTTTGGGTATTGTTTAGTAAAAAACGATCAATCTTTGTAAGTCATTTCGTAAACTACAAAAGATCTCCGTAATATTGTACTGATTGTTTCGTAATGTACGAATAAATTTTATAAATTTAAACCAGTCGTCTCGTACATTACGAATAGGCTCGTACTTTTTTATAACGTCCTCCTTTATGAGCTTGTTAATTTGTACATACTTTTTTTATTGTGTTAATGTGTTCCGTAATTTTGTATGATCTTTTTTCGAAAAGTACTAAGTAAGTTAATTTGTATGTATCTATTTCTACTTTACATAACAGTGTTCATAAGATCCGGAGGTCTTTGTAGAAAAGTATGAATTTACACAATAAATCTTTTAGAGATGAATGCGTCGAACTCTTCACTGTTCAGAAGGTTAATTTTGCCAACATTTTCATGCCTCCTCCGTCGGCCTATCAACAAGCAGAAACCATTTGTGCTGGCTGACCTGGCCTTCAGCAACTTCCATATCATTGACTCCTAGTGTGGCAATGCGTGGGTGTTTTGGCGTTGTCATGATATTTACCTTCAACTTCTTCGAGGAACAACAAGCTACAACGAACGTGATCCTCCTAGTAAATTCAGTCACGCCATACCACCATAGTTATCGTGTGAATGCAACTCACCGTTGTTATTAATTAAACATTATGTTAATCCTGGATTATCCAAGAAACATCCTCTCTAACATGTAGGGAAGAGGCGGTGAAGACAATTTTTTGAAATTGATTATGAAAATTACTACCGCTACTGCCTAATACCTTTGTATTGGCCACTACATCATCTTTTGTTGGATTTAAGTTTACATTTACGATCGGTCCTAGTTATATTTACTTGCTTTCTCAATAGTTTCTCTGACCCATCACTTGCTCTTTCGTTGTTGAACGATGAATTTTTCGATATATGTAATGAATTTCATATTTCGTATATTTTGAATTCATTCCTATTTATATGCAAAACACAACAAAATAAATTAAACACAAAAGAATAAAAAAATAAAAATTATCCAAAACTTCCGAAGGGTGTTGCAGCAAGTGTTGCTTTGTCCTCGTACTAAACGTATAGTACAAATTAATTGAGAAGATTCATACTTTTCAAGAAAACATACGTACAAAAGTATAAAGCCCCTTAGTACATTACAAAACGGTCAATACAAATTAACAAAGCTCATTGCTCATTATGAAACGACATCGTAAAAATATACGAAGTACTTCATAATGCATAAAACGATTCGTACAAAGTCCATTCATAGTTCAAAAAACGGCCCGTTCAAATTTACAAATCTCATTTGTACACAACAGGGCTAACATAATATTATGAAACACATTCGTACTTTATGAAATGGCTCGAAGGCCATTCTTTTTTTTTCATGATGTTTCAGACATTATTAAACCGTACTCACACTTTCGTACAAAAGTATAAAATAGTGCAAACTTTACAAAATGCACGGAAGCTCGGGATTTTGGCCTTGTCTTAGTGTTGCCAGCCAAAGTTGTTCGGAGTTGTGTTCGCTTGTTCACAGTAAGTTAAGATTCAACAAGAGCAGAGTCAACTTGTTGTCTCCGGACATTAACCCATTCGGTCGCAAGACCTTTTAACAGAGAAAAAGCAGTAATCCATATACATTTCGGCGTCTGAAGAAGAACACCGTCTCACAATACAACAGAATAAGACAGTACAGTGGCTGCCAGCCCATATATTCCCCTGATATGTGCAGCCAAGTTTCATATTTCAACAACAATAGCCAAGGCACATGCCAAAATATTTGATAACTATATGACTCAGAGACCATCTGTTTATCACTAGACGATACTTGGCGCTGGAGTTGACATTACCCCCCTTATGTCCTGGTAAATCATGAATAAGAGCACATTTGTACGTTCTAAGCAACCCCAGAGACAGGTCAGAGTCAATAGGAAGAATATGTGAAATACTCTCCTTGTTACAGAACATACAGAAAAGCTACAGGAGGCAAACCAAACAAAAAGAATGAGAGGAAGGGCAAAGAATCATCAATCCCCAGAAAGAACACGACCTATATATAAAGAACTGAGTAGGTGGAACTCCCTCCTGTTTATTGTTTTCCCTCCAAATCCATCCTTCGACCCTTCATTGATCTCCCTCTCTGTTCATGGTCGTGTAGATAATTTTAGTCCTTCCGCAATCACTTATATATCTCGAAGAAAAGGCTCAAAAGCTCTAATAACACCCACCTGAATTTGGGCGGCATCCAATTTTTGTGACCACAAACTATAGTATGACACAAACACACTTGTTCTGCTTTTTTTGGTCTACATCCTTTTTTTCTGCTTCAAATGAATGAAGGAAGACGACAAGTCACGTGGAGCATCAAGCACAAATGGAAAACGCCTTTGCAAGAAATTACAGGCCAAGAAACCTTTTGTTTCTGCCGCATAATGAACATGTACAGAACTTTTACTGTAAGTATAATTTACCTTTCTCCTGAGGTGGCTGAACCACGACGTGCATGGTGGTAATTCCTCCAGGGATATCGCAAAGTGGACTTTGACATTCTGCAACTGTTCTACTGTTATCCAATATCTTCCCTGCACTTATCAGCTTGACATCCTTAATTGTCCTTGGAGCGTTCTCTCTCTCTAGTTGGAAAAGTTGAATGTAATCAGAAAATAAATCTAAATGGAAAAGCAACAGCGCATTCAAGCATCATTACATAACAAAGGGAGGCTATGTAAAGTGTACAGTGACAGAAGAAAATATGACTTAAGTGAATAAAAGAAGGAAGTGGGATTTTCTTCCATATCAGTTGTTTGCATGAAGTGTTGTTATTTGGTGGACATGTAAAAACTTGCTTCACAGCACATCAGCACCCAATTGTAATCTAATCATCGACCATCCTAACAAGCAAACAGCAAGATGGTTCAGTGGGTGCGACTCACACTCATCAGTGTCTCTTCACTTTTTTCTATACTAACATGCGCGAGGAGATCGCACCCGACAAAGAACATTTACTTCATGAAGCTACTTGCCCTTCCAGCAATATGAAGAACTAGCCTACCTTCTTAGCATGCACATACACTGTATTCCATCAAGAGGGTCGAGTAAACCACTGGTGAAGTCACTTTATTCCCATGATCAAGTGGCATTTGCTTTTGCTTTAGCTAGGACTAGAACTTCAAAAAATGGTTGGATGTTAACCCTGCAAGGGGTTAAGCTTCGGCTAACATAGGCATGTAACCTTTTGATTCAGTCAGGCTTTTCACGGCTCTAATTTGACAGCCACATGCATTCTCTGCATGCCAATATGTAGTTGTATGCTCTTACATACTTCCATAATTATACCAAATCAAAGCTAAGAAGACATATTCGCCAATGAATCAAAGCAAGGCTCACTTATTCTCTATCAGTTACATCTATAACAATGACTTTTGTCCTGCTGGATTGTTCCTCCTAGGATACATGACTTAGAGCCACCTCCCGTAGAAGTAGGATAGTATTTCACAAGATTGACTTCCTTTTGTGATTTCAGAATTGACGCCAACATTTTCGTTAACAGTGATGATCTCCTATAGAATAATGTCAGCCAGAAGAGCAATAGGTGATACTTTATAATTGATCCCACCAACAACAATACTTGCATTAATCAAAATGGTTTTACAGAAAAATGGTGTAACCAAAGATGCAGTAAGCTGTGGAAGCTGAGGACGAAAGAACCTTTTGGCCATTGAGCGAGAACGCTTTCCTTCAATGTTGCAACGCTTGTGGCAGCGGCGAAACTTTTTGGGCCAATATCTGTTCCATCAGTCAACCGGAATCTGATCTCCAACTGATCTTGGACACTAGCCATCCTTCAGTTATGACAGACCTTCAGAAACCTTCTGATCAACCAGAGTTTTTTTCCCTTGGCCCTCAATCAGTTTAAGGCAACAAGCTCCCAGACCCCCAGAAAGTGTTGGCCCTTGATATCCTCCTCTTGACAATTCCTACTGCAAGATATTTCAATCTCTATCCTCCAACCAGGCAACCTGTAACATCAATCATATCCCAATATCAGGAAAGTACAATGTAAATACGACTGACAAGCATTGAAGGCCTCTGATTGACCTCCAGCCCATCTCAACATTTATAAAACCAATATATAACGAAAGGAAAGAAGAAGAGATTACAAATAAAAACAAACACCATTTACAACAGAAAACTCCAGGAAACAACGAGACAATAACAAGGCCTGCATAGAAAGATCCGAGGCCAGCCGGAAAACGAAAGCATCAGATGAAAGCCATGAAAATAGTACCAGATCGAAACAGAATGAACCTTGCATAACCTCTCAAATCATTGAAAACATCCCTAAAAAGTGAGCAAGAGAATATTAGAAAAGTAGGGAACAATTAGTCCCAAGGGACTAATTTCACTTTGCTTGTAAGAACTGATATCTACCTAGGAAAGCTCAACCCACCCACCCCCCTGCGTAGGTGCAACCTCGTTTCCATCGGCCAAAATAAAGCAGAGACAGACAACACATGCTCCCACAAACACAAAGCGGAAGGCAAAAGAAAAATGGGGGGAAATAACTAAGAAAAAAAGTCAATACGGGTACGCACAAATTGAATCTACAAAGGAAGAGACGAGGCCGTTCGGGAGATTTCAAAACCTTCAAATCCAATCCAAACCATGCCCAGAAAAGAAAAAAATCAAAGAAGATTCTAGCAATTCTACACAGTCAAACCCAAATTCGTCAATTCACCAAATCGCCGCTTTGTAAGCGAAAAGATTCTTCCTTTGCAACTACCCAGAATTCAGAATCACACAAAACCATGGAAAATATCGACATCATTATCGGAGTAATTAACTTTGTGTAAGAAAATGGCCTCTTTTTTGGTGAACAATTTAAGGCTTTTGTTGTGTGACGTCAATATTAGTGATTAATTTATTGGGGCGAATAAAGATTGTTTAAGTGGGGAAGCAATTGATTTTGATTTGATTATTGTTGTACTTAAAGGTGATGCCAATATTTATGCCATATTGTTTAATGGCTTGACCATTAGCCTTTTCAAGAGATTTGTAAATCCGAACCCCGTGAATTGACCAAACTTGATATGAATCAGATTGGTTAGGGTTCAATTTCACATATGTAGATTTGGATTAATGACTATACACACAACTCCTCCTTGGAAAGAAGTATCATCACAGCAACAATTGTCGTCAACATCTACTTCATTAACTTCAGTAAGAAACCAATGATAAGCTTGGTTGGCTGCTAATTTCTCTCTTTCCACCCGACAACTTAAATTGCTGAGCTTAGCGGGAGTATAACATGATAACACACCCACATATAAAGGACAGATCCCCATCTCTCTTGATATACAGCTATTGAACAACAGAGCACAAATATATGGTATGATTTATTCCCCAAATGAAATTGTGCTTATAAGAACGGTATCTGATAATCCAACTCTGGGAAATGGCCACCTGATCATTCTCGCATCTCCAGAAAGGCACTAATGAAAGCATCTATTCCCAGGGTGTTATCCGAGTATGCACTGAGACGATATCAACAAGCCAGTCAGAGGCTACCTTTGCAAGTGATCAGAGAATGAACATATACCAAATGAATACTGAAACGATTGTTGCGGCTTTTTCTGACGTCAGCTTCTCTTAGTCTACAGGGAATGGGATGATACCGATCACGGTACTTGCATAAAAAAGTCTTGTTTTCCAAAATCGGGAAGTTCTCAAGGCACCCCAGGGCTTGAATCTTTTCTTCCATTCCTATTGATGATTGACTAGGATTCTGAGATGTGACAATGTCTAATAAATTCATTTGAGTAGTTCACATACTTGGTCCAGAAAGGCCGTAGATGCTCGAAACCTATCTGTAGCCATGGTTTTGCTTGACCATTGTAGTGTATAACCGCAGCCCTTTTGACATTTTCAATGTTGGTGTTGTTCTGATAACCCAAGCCAAGCATATGCCATGATGGATCAATCGGGTGAACATGGCCTCTAAAAGCGATCAGAGCAGGTGGAAGGGTCCCCAACTTCCACATTGATAAATTTGACTTGAGATTCTGCAACAATAGAGTCCCAGAAACCGGTGATCTCAATCTTCATTAGAAAATGAAATCTGAATGAAAACTTCTCGTATCTTTTCCTAACTGAACGAAACCATAAAATGAAGGACTAAGCCAAAATAAATGGGGATTATCATTTGGAGAGAAGAGACAATGGTAATGGTTATACCTCGTTCACCCAGTAATGGTAAGTCTCTTTTATATCAGTGTTTCTCCACGCACGGAGGTCAAATATGTTCATCCCATAAGCCCATGGGCATTCATCAGGATCCAAAGCTTCTGCTATGAGTGGGTTAGAAAAGTTGAAGTAATATCTGAACCGCTTGGACATAACCCAGCTATCATCGCCCCTGCAAGTTTCTACTGCTCCATTAACCTTCCCACTAAGGTCAATCTCCCAAAGCTCGGAAAGATCACGCTGGATGACAACATCATCATCCAGGAACAGTACTCTGTCGAGTTCCGGAAAGAGCTGTTGAATAAATTTTACATGTATTATGAGATTTAACAACTTAAAGCGAAAAACCTGGTTGCTCAATGTGCAGACATGATTAGCAAAGTAAAACCAAATGAATAATACTAACTTTATAAGTTTTTTCAATAGATATAAAAAGATAAGATCTCATATCAACAAGTTGATTGTGTTGATTTTGCTCAGAGATAATATAGTTATTGGCAAGCAGATCATTTGTAATACTAAGGTTCCTACCAAGCATGATTACCTCAGGTAAATATATTCGCAGATGGTTGAGCAAGGATATATACTTTGGGCTTCTAGTCAACAACTTTGAGGCAAACATCCGAGGAGTGATATCATCAAGGTTCACCCCAGTAATCTGATTGCCATGGTAGTGGTTCCGGATCCCATCCTGCTTTTCAATTGCGTCTAACACAGGAATATTTTCCTTTGCTAAACTGTCAAACTGGTGGATGCCTCTAACTTCAACTACAGCAGGGGAGACAGGATGAAGTGCAAACCAAGAATGCATAGCGGCATAAGTTTTCTTGTCAGTGATAACATGAAAAACCATCCTCTTGGGATTTTTAGAAGATTGAACGGCAGAACAGACAACCACAGAAGCGGCTAAGACATTATCAGTTGGTAGAATATAATGGTGATAAGAATTATCCACAAGCAGTGGGAGAAGTTCAGGAGGGGGCAACGGTTTCCTTGCATGAGCATTGGAGGAATACTCATCAGTCAAGTGCAAAGACAAACAATGGATGCCTTTTGGAATGGAGGTGGCAGCAAAATGCTTGTTCATAACCTCCGCAAGCTTAGATGTCCTGACTTCTTGTTCAAATTTCACCATCTGTGATTGACAACATCATATCAATATCAGTAAAATCGACAAAAGGCATAACAATGTATTTTGGAAAGTTAATTTAATAGTCTTCAGGAATGTGTTCAGTTTCAATCAACATAACAGAAAGAACGTGCTTCAATTTCTGGTTTAAGCAGGAACTCAGCAAACCACCAAATCCACTCTGAAGAGAACACTATCGAAGAACCATGAAACCACCATAAATTTCTTTATCAACTAACCATAGCTCTTAAAATGAGGGCAAAGGTCCTTGCGTCGTAGTTATTGTTCTTCATGTCCGTAACAAGTTGATTAAACGAATCAGGAATCTCAAAATCACTGGGGATTGCAGCATCACTGACATCATTGAGGATCGGATAGAAGTCTCGAACAAGTCTCTACACAACCATATCAAGAGGAACAGTCAGATCTTCCACAGCCATACAGTCAAAATCATTTATTCTTCAATAAGTATAATATTTCTGTGCACAGGGAGGAGAACAAGTATCTATTGCAAAACAGGAAGTTGACCACCTCTGAATCCACCGTTCTGCCAAGAAAGCTAGGTCCCCATGGACTATTTAGGCAACCTGAAGCAAGAAAGGACAGGTAAAAATCATGACATGATTGAATAAAAGGGTACAAATCTAACCCTTTTTATAATAGAGAACGAATATGAACACCAAATAAGAACACTGTGCTGTGAAGTAAAGAAGCTTTCAGGTCACCAGCAATCATGGGTTGACAAGGAGCCATCGGATGACATTGGGGGGCTAAACTGATACTTAAAAAACGTTTCTTTCAACACAAACTACAACGGATTTATCTTAACAAAATTCAATATTCTAAAAGCAAGACAACCATGTCAGTTTAGAAGATGCACGAGGTGAAATCAATTCAATGGCCAAATGGCAGTATAATCTGTGTCATCGAGGGGCTACAAAAGATTTTCCTTACGTTAACTGCCTAATAGTGGCGAATAGAAATGGATAGTGCATGCCAAGGTATCAAAGAACAACAGAAATATGGGGAGAAAAAATTGCCATGATTCACCTTCCAGGGTCCCAACTGCGGTGAGGATGAACACGAACGGCAGAAAGACTGCTAAAAGGAGAATAATCTGGTATAGAGTCCCATACGAGAAGTGGCGAGCAGCAACCTTGATCTTCATCAAGCCAGCAACTTTCCCATTACTACCACCACTACCACTACTAGAAATCGTGATGCTTCTCATGCTGGGGGACAAGTGAAGCTGCATCTCCTCGTCCTCCTCTTCCCTTATGCAGCTGCCCTCATCCCCACAGAACCCATCAACTTAAGCCATTCCGCTCCCTAACTAAGACCCCACATAACAAGAGAACATATCAGCATCGGCTCCAGCGGTAATAAAACCAGAACGTTTCGTGTACCCTCCCCCAAAAAGCAAACGCCGATCCGAATCCAGAATCGGGCAGCAACCCAATTACATCGACAGATATGGGAAAACTGGGGGTTTGGCAAGTCGGGATTTTGATTGATGGGTTGTTGTTGCGGGGTCGAATTTCGATCTGGGTGTGATTTAGTTTTGTGAAAGGGGCGACGATCGACCGATATGATATCAACCGAGAGAGAGACAGAGGAAGAGGAGACGAGCAGGGTAGAGAAGAGGGCGGAAAGAGGAGGTAATTTTTCTACCCAAAAAAAACGAGGAGGCAATGCTTGTCTGTTTGTCTGCTTTATTATTATCATTTAACTTTATTTGTTTTTCTTGTTAATTAAGTTGTTTTGTTTTGTTAATCTCAAATTTGGACATACATGCTAAGCTTTGTCTGAACTATGTTCACAATCAAGTTCTTACAATACAAAGAAACTAACCAAAAGTAATCATTTCCTTAAAATGACTCGGATGGATTGGTGGGAACAGGAGAAAATTTCGGGCAGGAGCAGCAGTGAATGCTCATTCGTTTCCTTTCTGCATCCAGCAAGCAATTATTATTGAGGATCAGGTTGTGCCAAGGACGATGCTTTCAGATAAACTTTTGCAGTTCTCAGGCACTTTTTCTCCCCAAAACTATTAACCTGGAATGCACCCTAACAGTGTCTTTTACTTGCACCAGAACAGTCATGGGAGTAATGATCTTAACCCATTGCGGGAAAAAGAAAGGAAAAGCATCTGTCCTACCTCACATGATCAGCAAAAACTAAAAACCCACACGCATATGCAGTGATAGAAAGTAAAGGCTGTTGTTTGTACCTCTATTATTTCCTTTCTACTAGTCCACAATGACAAGAAAGCAAAGCGTTTCTATCAGCGCACTGTTAACAAATAGCCATCAGGTTTAGCCTTTCCAACTCGGAAAGGGAAGGAAGGAATCAATCACAAGAGTAGACATTTAGTTGCCGGCCAAGAGTTGTACCTCCAATTGCAAATAGCTCTGATAATGAAGATCCAATTGACTTGCAGGTCGGTTATGACCTGATAATGATTGATGCATCAGAAGTCCCGAAGTACGGAGAATTTGCGGCTACTGACTTCAAAAATGATCGTCACAGAAACTGATTGGCAACATGAGTATGGTCCCTCCAATGGAATATGGAGATCAACAATGTGGAGGCGATTTTTGAACTCATATATGTAACAAAGTCCGCACTTAGGCTGGACTATGTGTCACTAAGCTGTGAGCAGGTGTTTTTATCAACCCTCTTCCTCTCATCATAAGCCTCACGTTCTCGGCATCCTCCCACCGGCCCAATGCTGAGTAGATCTTTGCCAGCAACACATAATTCCCCGTGTTACGTGGTTCAATCTCGAAAAGCCATTTTGCAGCGATTTCTCCCAACTCTATATCCTCGTGTATGACACAGGCACCAAGCAATGCACCCCAAACTGCATGATTGGGTGCAAATGGCATCGAAAGGATCAAATCATAAGCTTCCTGAAGCCGGCCAGCACGACCCAGGAGATCGACAATGCAGGTATAGTGATCTATATTTGGATACATTTGTTTGCTCTTGAGCATCAGTTTGAACAAATCCAAACCCTCGTCCACCAACCCCGAATGACCGCAAGCTTGCAGCACCGAGGTGAAGGTCACTTCATTTGGTTTGACTCCAGATTGAAACATCTCCCGAAAAAGAGAGACAGCATTTTGGCCATGTCCATGCATTCCATAACCACCTATTATCGCACTCCAAACTATAATATCCCTCTTCTTCATGGGGATGCCGTCGAAAAGCTTGTGAGCTGAATCTAGTCCCCCAGCTTTAGCATAGTTATCGACCAGACCAGTGGCAATATCTACACTGGAAAGAAACCCGGACCTTTCGATGTACCCATGAATATTCTTCACTTGCTGCATGTCTGTAACTATGGCATATGCAGGGAGCAGACTATTCAAGGTCGCTGGATTCTGCTCCACGCCCTCTATCACCATTTGCTTGAATGTCTTTATTGCTTCTTTGGAGAGACCATTATGGACGCATCCGGAAAGGATTGCATTCCAGGGGACGGTCTTCGTTCGTGAAGTCCTTTGAAAGAGCCGAAAGCTCATATCCATACGCTTGCAATTCGCATACATATCGATTAGTGCCGTCTCGACAAGCACATCGGATTCGAACCTATGCCTAATGGACCAGCCGTGCAAACACCGCCCATGCTTTGGAAAAACTGTACCTCCACAAGACGAGAGAAGAGCAGACAAGGTCATGGCATTCGGCATTACAGCATCAGACTGCATGAATTGCAACAACTCCAAAGCCTTGCGAGTATCGCCATTCAAAATATAGCCGTTAATCAACGCTGTCCATGTCACTACATCCCTCTTATCCATACTATCGACAACTGACCGAGCTTCTTTTAACCTTCCGCACTTCACATACATGTCCACCAGAGCGTTACTCACAGCAATATTCTTGTCTCTCAACCCATTTGCTTCGACCAACTCATGGACATACTTTCCAACCTTTAGCTCCTTCAAATGGCTGCAAACAGGCAACACAGAAACAACTGTCGCGCAATCAATCTCGATGCCTGAATCTATCATCATCTTGAAAACAACTATTGCCTCCTCAAAATAACCATTCTTAAAGCACCCACTGATCATTGTATTCCATGAAACCACAGTCCGGGCAACCATCTCGTCGAAAACCTTCTTCGCATCTCCAACCCTGCCACAAGCCATGTAGAACGCCAGTAAAGCATTCTGCACAAAACCGTCCCTTTCGAACCCAGAAACGAAGGTCTTCCCATGCAACAAGCAACCGAAATCAACCCACCGCATCTCTCCGCATGCCTTAACTGCAAAAGTGTATGTAAAATTACTAGGACCGCAATCCGACTGAGTGACCATTCCCGAAAACACCTCGAGGGCATCGTGGTACTGTGAATTGAGCGTGTACATCCTGATAACGGCATTATACAGGAACAAACTCTTGTGCGGCAAATCATCAAACAGCTTGCGAGCATGGTCAACGTTCCAGCACACTGTGTAGGAAGTGGCGAGCTGGGAGTTCGCCCAATCGGAGGATTGCCCGGAAACAATAATGTGGGCATGGAGCTGCTTAGTCGTTGCAGGAGATCGAGTGGATTTTACACGAGGAAGGATCGACTCTAAAACGACAAGCTTTGATCTTCTGGCTGCGAGAACTTGGCCATTCATGAATTCCGCCGACTGGGATTGCTGCTATATGCCCTGGGAAGACTTACAACAGGCGTCGCTAGACTTCAGATACTTATTGATACGGATCAGAGGACTTTTGTGGACCGCCGGAGGAATGAGAAGCATTGGTTGAGCACTAGCTAGGTGTGCCGCTGGCTTTCACACCAAATCCCAAACAGCGTTGTTCAGATATTCGATCTTATGATGACATAAAATACACTTGACCGGACGGACGACTCTTGTAAGCAAAACGGCGCCGGAGAAAGGATGGTAACACAAACACCACATCAGTTCATCCACTGCGGCGGCTTCGAACTGCCGCAGAGTCTAGTAGAAGAACGAATACAATACAAACGTCAAGCATATCAATTAGTCTACAGGGGTTCAGACGCTAGTAACCAAAAACCTTGTTCAGAAGTTCACACCAGGACGACCTGTGCAGCGTCACAACTTCACTTCCTTCTTCTTCCTCATCAACGTATCTGCGGCGGACTCCATCTTTTCTGGCACCGGGGGTGTGAAAACATATCTAGCATACCGACCGCGATGCTCCCCTCTAGCACCAACATCACTACCATCTGAGTGCAACCCTCCACTGTTGTCTTGACCTTGTTCCTCGTCCTCCGGGGATTCCTTTACATCCACCTTCTTGAACTTATCCGAAACGTCAACGCTATCATTACCAGAATCATTCTCTTCCTCAGGCGAGCTTTGCTCATCGCTATTGCTAATCACCTTATACGCATCACCATTCTTCACAAACTTTACACTCTTCTTCACTCCATTCCTTAAAGATCGAATGCCCCCGATGACAGGGACCCCATGCTTCTTCTCTTCAAGGTCACTGAAATCATCGAACCCTTCGAGATCCACATCACCACCTCGTTCTCCCTTCTCAAGAACCCTTGACATCTTCTGAATCCTCTTGACCCTGCCCCGCAGATCATTCACTATCTCCTTTTGCGCTCGCAACGTAACATCATCCTTCCTACCCTTGCTCCCAGTCCTCTGGCCACTATTGCTACGAGTCCGAAGAACATCATTGCTTCTCTCGTTGACATACCTCAAGAAGCGATCCAGATTCCTGCTGATTGACCTCTTGCCCTCGCTGATCATCGGATCATCCTCCTGCCACGAGCAATCCCAAATTAGCCTCGCATCCAAATCACACCTTGGCAAATGGAAATCACATGAATAAAAAACTCCGCCTTTACCTCAATGGAGTCAAGCTGCAGCAACAAGTCCTCGACTTTCCGGGAGATGTGCCCGAACCGCAAGTAAGAAGAGCTTGAAACCGAGGATCTGAGCGCGACGTAGCTAGATTTGACAATGGCCAGGTCCTGGAGCTGGCGGAGAATCCTTGATCTGCTTACGAGGAAGGCCCGGAAGTGCTGCTGGATGACGCGGGCGGCCGCATCACGGACGGAGACGACAGAGCCAGCGGAGCACGAGAATCGGAGTAGGGAAGCTTCGAGGGCCTCGATACGGTCAACAAGGAAGGAGAGATCAAGGGTTTTCCCGAGGGGACGGTATTGCGGATAAGCGTGGTGTGTTTGGGGTTTTATTGGGGTTTGGTAGGAGTGAAGGTAGAGGAGACGAGAGACGACGGCGTCAACGAGGAGAGGGTCGGGCTGGGCAGGCTGCTGCGGCGGATGAGGCGCGGGGATGTGGGTTTGGGGAGAGGAGTAGCAGCAGTAGCAGGAGGGGGCGGCTGCCGTCGGCGGGGGAGAGTGGTGGTGGTGGTGATGGTAGGCCATGGAGATGGAGGAGGGAATCTCTCGGATCGGATAAAGCCTTGGGGACTGAACAGGACTTCCAGCAGACAAGTGACCAGGTAATGATGTCTTACGTTCTGGTAATGCGCAATCGCTGTCGTGAAGAATAATGACTACGGTGTGATTAGAATTCGTATTATCTTGCTCGAGTTAATCGAGATCTTAGATAAAACTTTGCCTCCACCTCGCGAGATAGGTTCCAATCTGAGATCGTAACTGCGGTTGGGATGTATAATCTTCTTGCAGAAATGAACGTTCTACATGTGCATGCCAGGCAGGACACATGCCCCAGGCTCTGATATGAAATCGCCGACCCTTGTCCAAACAAGCCTTAAGGACTGCGCATAACATCGCACCCCACTGTTCCTGTTCCGTCTAATACGTGACTCCCTGAACATGAACCAGGGAGCGACATATCGTTTGAGGTAGTCGACTTGTTTCGAAATCATTGTAGATAGATAGTGAGAATAGATCATAGTCATGAGGGCAAAACAAGGAAATTCTGCAGAAACCATAATTCCGGCATTGCAGAGATATGAATTCCTACAGCCGTGTCATTATCGGATGAGCATCAAAGCAACGGTACTTGAAAGAAACTTCGTTCAGATGAGAGGTAGGAATCATGAACGTGTAAACCTTTTGTCTCCAGAAAACTATATTCCTCTTAAGAGATTCAGTTCGGGAGACACTTTTTTTGAACCATATGCACATCGAAGAATGAATGAATGAATGAAGCCATCCAAGGTATCCGTCCTAGGCACGAACGACAACAGGTTGGTTTCAATGCTCCACAGAATAGGAGACCTAGTCTCCTGCCAACAATCAACATCACGCTAAAAGCTCAGTAGGCATGTGCTTGTTCTCTTCCTCAAAACACTTTCGGAGGACTACTAACCTCCACCATGGCAGAAGCATCAGCATTACTCTTGCTCACTATGGCAGCGCTGTTTGCTGTAGTGCCTCCTCTTGTGACCTCCCAGAGCTTGTCCCGATGAGAACACTTCACCACACGTTGGGCATTTGTGATCTGGCTGCCTCAAAGCTGCTTCAGTGACAGATACCATCTGAGAAACTTTATCCTCGGGAGGAGTATGCAAAGAAGCATCTTTTTCATTCACCGCATCATTTTCACTCTTCTCCGTGATATGGCAGCTGCCACTTTTGAACTTCGCACGGTGGCCTCCTAATGCCTGGTGAATGGCAAAGATCTTCCCACAGTCCTTGCACTTGTATCCCTCTTTCTTCAGAGGAACGTGATATTTTCCTGTATCAGAACCAAGAAGGAGCTTCTTCTTGCATTCTCCACTGAGTTGACCACTAACAGTAGGCTCAGCAACTTTGTAGACTTCCACTGAATCTCTCGCCAGATCTTTTACATTGTCCATCCTCTGGGGACTCTGGACCTCGATCTCTTGACTAACCATATGGAAGCTGATTCCATAATCCATCAATTTTCCCCCACTCGAGCAGGTCGAAAAGCTGCCAAGTCTTCCTGATACCTCCTGCAACTCAACAGCAGCATTAACAATATCACCAACCCTTCTCCTCTTGTTGCTAACTCCAAGATCGAAGCCATCACTAGCTTCACTGTCATCGACCTCGTCCTCAGTCTTAACTAAAGGAGGACTACTTGCCCAAAATCCAGTCACAGCATCTGACAATTCCAAATGCCTTACGCCCCTCGAGATCATCAACAGGCAAATAGCAGCCTCAAATTCATCTCGGTGAATTCCACTGGCAAAAAATGCAGATAGGGACAGATCGTTAGCTGGGAGATTCTCATTGCTTCTTGCTCCAACTGATATTTTCTTTGTCTTTGTCTGGCAAATCTTCTTATAATCCGGCATGAGTTCTTCAAGCGACACCCTCGTGTCACTATAACCCATCTCACCATGAACACTCCCAGCAACCATGCTCTCCTTCCTCGGGTGAAGTCTCATGTGGCCGAACAAAGCCCTCGACGTGCGGAACCCCCTATCGCAAATGCCGCACCGGTTCTTCCCCCTAGGAGAACATTCCCTCCTCTCTTCGCCCATCCCCGATAACTTCCGAGGTTTTTTGTGGTTCTTCCTAAGACCATAACCGCCGTGCTCTCCCCGTGACCTCCCACTGCTGTCACCCTCTAAACACTCCCCGAGGGCGGCGATCGCCAACTTCTTGCTCCGACGAGTTAACCCTGCAGCGGCCATGTGACTCCTAACGTGTCCCCCCAAAACCCTCCCGTCGGAGAAGGCCATACCGCAATACTTGCACCAGTAGCACTTCCCTTGAGGAACCCCTCCCCCGTCTATTTGAAACGAACCCATCGAAAAAACACAAACGCCGTTCCCTTAAGCTTCAAGAACAGAAAAAAACGAAAAAAGAACGAATCTTTCGCCGTAAGAACGCATCGTCCAAATCAGGAACAACAACAAAAGCGACAAGAACACATGGGGACAGTTCGTTCTTCCTCAGCTCTCACCTTGAACAGCGATCAGAGGTGAATTCCTACCTGGGTTAGGCGGAAACAGCGAGGATGAATCCGGGAAAGAGTGAAAGTTGCGATCTTGACGAGAGAGCTCCTTCCGTTGGGGTGGCAAGAATCAGAGCCATCCAAACGTCGACGTTTGATGATTTTTTCGGCCTTCTTGGCGGGTTCATATTTTAATTGAATATATATTTTTTATGCATTAAAACATTTCTTATTCATTTTGTTTAGTATCAAATAACCTTGCTCATAGTCAAAGAGGCAATGAAATCAAACTCTAAAATGGATACAAAAATATAGGCCTAGACATCATATGGACGACTAGGAACGACAATAGTTTGGGGAAAAAGAATTGGGACAAACAGGAACATGAAATTCGAATGACCAAAACACAAAGACATTGGGATGAAGATGGTGGTGGTGGTGGTGATGATGGTAGGATGAACTTCTTCCTAAAAGCTTTAGGCCACGGCGGGCATGTCCTTGAGCCAGGCATCCAGGGGCTTCCCGATCGAGTACACGATGAATCCGATCTCCCGCAGCTTCTGTGTGTTCACGATGTTCCTGCCGTCGAACACAAACGCGGGCTTCTGCATGTTGTCGTATATCTTCTGGTAGTCGAGGGTCTTGAACTCGTCCCATTCTGTCAGGATACACAGGCCGTGTGCATCCTTGGTCGCCTCGTACGCGTCCCAGACGACGCTCACTTGCTTCACGGTGGTAGGGCTCATTGGCTGGAGGTGTACCGGGTGGTCCCAGTCAAACTTCTTCATTGTCAGGTCTCTCTGGATCTGGTCCTCTGTGACCTGTGGATCGTAGATGCTTAACATGGCCTTGTCGCCCAGGAGACCCTTGCAGACATCAATGGCCGGGGTCTCCCTCGTGTCCCCGGTGTCTTTCTTGAATGCGAACCCGAAGATGGCGATCTTCTTGGTAGACACGGTGTTGAACATGGACGAGACGACCCGATTCACGAATCTGTTCTTTTGGTAGTCGTTGATCTTGATGACCTGTTTCCAGTACTCGGCCACCTCGGGAAGACCATTGCACTCGCAGATGTACACGAGGTTGAGGATATCTTTCTGGAAGCAGGATCCGCCGAACCCGACGCTGGCGTTCAGGAACTTTGGTCCAATCCTCGTGTCCTTGCCGACTGCATAAGACACCTGAGTCACATCGGCCCCGGTATTCTCGCAAAGAGCCGACATCGCGTTAACGGAGGAGATCCTCTGGGCTAAGAAGGCATTTGCTGCCAACTTCGATAACTCAGCCGACCAAAGATTGGTCGTCAGGATGCGATCCTCAGGAACCCAGTGAGCGTACACATCCTTCAAGGCTTGGATCGCTTTCTGGCCTTCTGGTGTTTCCCTGCCACCTATCAGGACACGGTCCGGCTTGAAAAGATCCTCGATCGCAGTCCCCTCGGCAAGAAACTCGGGATTAGAGAGGATCTGGAACTTGATCCCCTTGCTGTTATGGGTAAGGATCTTCTCAATAGCCTCGGCCGTTTTGACAGGGACCGTCGACTTCTCCACGACGATCTTATCTGACTTTGAGACATCGGCAATCATGCGGGCAGCACTCTCCCAGTAGGTAAGGTCCGCCGCCTTACCAGCTCCAAGCCCTCGTGTTTTCGTTGGGGTATTCACGGAGACGAAGACTATGTTGGCCTCCGACACATGTTTCTCCACATCGGTGCTGAAGAAAAGGTTCCTTCCCCGGCACTGCTTAACGACGTCGTCAAGGCCCGGCTCGTAGATAGGGAGTTGGTCGCTGTTCCAGGCAGTTATACGTGCAACAGAGATATCGACCACAACTACCTCAATCGACGGGCACTTGAGGGCAATCACGGCCATCGTAGGGCCACCTACGTAACCGGCACCAATGCAGCAGATCTTCACCATCTTCTCCGAACTAACTCACAACCTACAAAATCCCGGAACCCCAAAACCGCATCAGAAACACAGAATTCCCGCCACCCGACCGATCCTCAATGCAACAAGCAATACCGAATTTGCCGTGATCGCGCGGATCTCGATCAAACTCGCAAACTCTCTCGGACACAATTAATCAATCAATCCTTGATCCATACAATCCCAGGAAACCAAAAGATCTAAACAAATACCAACAACCGCGGCCGCCCCAGCCACGGATCAGGCGACGGCCACCCGAAATGCAGCAAGATCCGACAATTCCCCAACAGTACCGACCCAAAACAAATACCCACCAAAAGAATTGAAAAAGGGAAGAACAAATCTACGCCCAAAATGATTCGTGAATGCGGCGACACAATTCCCAGTAAAGAGACGAAATGGGTTACCTCAAAATCGCCGGATCCAGATCCCGAGAAATGGAACGAATGGGGGGAAAAAAACTGGGGATTGCGAGGGATCAGAGAATTGCGGGGTTGCATTATATATATTAGTGATTCGGACTCAGGACCAAAACCTTACTATTGTGTATTGTCCCACTTCCTTCTTGTCCACTCACCGATTTCTATTTTATTATTACTTTCCACTTCCTTAAATTTAACTCACTACCCTAAACGAAATTATTTTACAAATAATTTTTAGTATCTTTTTTAAAAAAAAAAAAACAAAACCAATGGACCGAGCTTCAAATACAAGGCATAAAAGGACATGAAGAAGAAGAAGCATCACTTTTCCCTTGTGACTGTCGTCGATTTGATCGGAACATAACGTGAGTTTGGGCTTTGCTTGCATTCATTCTTACGCAAATTCCCAACTCAATTATCAACTTTCCTTTCCTATGCCCAAATCATTAAGGAAAAAGAAAAAGAATAATTAGCCGGTCACTCCCAAGCCCAACCATCGTCCGCCAACCGAACCGACCACATCACATTTTTATCAAGGATTTTATAAAGAAATATTTAAATATATTTTTGATAATTTTTTTCTTAACATTTGACATGCTTTTTTAATTAGTTTATTTTCTTATATTAAAATTACAAAAAACGTAGCTAATGAGATTGAAAGTAGTCTTATTACCATTTATATCCCGTTTAGCTTCTTCACCCCGTGACAAAACCCTACTACGAATGAGGCGACATTTTCATTAAAAAGGAATTTTACAAATTATAAAATAGTAATTAATAAAATCTATAGTGAATAGTCAATAACCGAGGAAGTATTTATTACCCTGGTTTCAAACAAATAATATCCTATTACTGAAGAAGCTAAGTAGCAAAAAATAAATACAGAATTCTACTTATAAGAAATGAAATAATTATTCAACGAACCTGATCTTCAGATAAAATAATACCAACCTAGGAATTGCATGATTTTAAAAATAACATTCTGTGGTTGAAATATTATAATTTTTTATTGTAATATTATTTAGCTAATCGTTTTTTTTTGGGGGGTCCAAACGAGCCAAACATGCCGCGCCCCAAACAAAATGAAACGGCACAATCCGCACGCCCCAAAACCTAAACGTAACGGAAAATTAAAATGTATATAATGATCCCTCCTAGTGAATTTACCCTTCTGCCCCTCAAAGAACTAGCCGTTACTCCCCCAGCGCCTCCTCCTCCCCTTACCCTAATCTTCTTCGTCTTCTTCTTCTTTCTTCTCCTCCTCAATTCGCGATCAATTCCTCCTCCTCTTCCTCCTTCGATCAATCCGAAAATTTGAAAGCCATTCTCCTCTCTCTTCGATCTTCTCTCGAAGAATCGGCTCCAATGGAGGCTGCCGCGGATACGAGGCTCGTTGCGGAGGCCGCGACACCCACGAAGGGACGACCAAAGGGTATGTCGCGGCGGGTGAATCCTCGGGAAAGCAGCCCATCTGCGTCCGAGAATAAGAACCCTAATTTCCCCCAGACGAGCCCGGGCGCTGTCAAATCGGCAAAGGTGCAGAAATCGGCCCCCAGGACTAGGATTAGGGAGAGGAAGTTCATAGTCGCGAGGAAGAGTTTAAGGAAGGATGGTGAGGGGACGAGGACCGCGTGTCTCAAGTGCGAGGAGAAGTTTGGAGGGAATGCCAGGAAGTGCCTTTGCATGGCTTACGAGAATCTGAGAGCTTCGCAGGAGGAGTTCTTCAAGGTGAATGAGGAAGATTGCTCGGGGGCATCGAGTTTGGGACAAAATGAGGATATCGAGAAGAGTCTGATGATGCATGATCTGGAGAATGATGTCGGGGAGGCAGTTTCTGAGCGGGGTGCGATGGGAGAGATTGACCCGGAGAACCCGATTGGGGTTTCGACCATCAAGAGGAGGAGGGATAAGTTGATGGAGGCTGCTAGGAACAGCATCCCGGAAGAAGGCAGGGTGATGCACTTGGTTAAGGCTTTCGAGAAGCTTCGGACGATACCCATTTCCCCTGAGGAAGATGAGGCAGATAAGAAGGTAGTGAACTGGGCGTTGCCCGGGTTGCAGCCCCCCAAGGCATCATCGGCGGAAAGTGAGGTGTCTTCATATTCGTTTTCTCCATCGGACCTGCTATTGACAGCGGAGAGCTTGGGTTTAGATTCCCGAGCATCGCTCTCATCATCATGGGACAGGTAAAGTTAGAGATGAGGCAATCAAATGATACAAATTATTCGCTCTCTTACTGATTGAGGTTTGCTTGTTGTATGCTTCAGCGAGTCTAGCAGGACATCCATTGTCCATCGAAGCAGCCGTAGAAATGTGAGGATAGTTTCTTCTGGAAGTATTATTTTCTTTAGTATTCCATTGGGAAGGGACTAATGTAACATGAGTTGGGAATCACAGAGCTTGGACTCTCACGCGACAGGAGACGCAAGAAGACCGAAGAAGAAGCATCACAAAATCACCAACTTAAAGCCATTCAACCTGCGAACAGAGGTAAATGAGCCAATTCTGGTTCCAAAGTCTTCCTACGAGTGGATTTTCAGTGTCGGGCGGAAATGGAAATCACCTAGGCATATATCAGGTCCAGTTTAGACGGCAATCAATTCGAGAAAACAACATTCTTACTTCTTTTCGACTGTGTTGGTGTTTTGACATATACTAGCAAAGGGGAAGACTCAAGGAGGAAGAATTTACAAAGAAGCTGCAAGAGATGACTCTGGAGGAAGAGAAACAGAGAATACCGATAGCACAGGGTCTTCCGTGGACAACCGATGCTCCCGAGGTGAGGATCTGTTGGTAAAAAGATACGATGAGGAAGGTATGCGGTAGGGCTGACGGGGTGGCTGCTTTGGTGGTTCTATATTTGTAGTGCCTGCTAAAGCCTCCTGTCAAGGAGAACACGAGGCCTCTTGATCTGAAGCTACATACCGATCTGAGAGCACTGGAGCGTGCCGAGTTCGACCAACAGGTGAAACATTGTTTTTAACACAAAAAACATAACCCGATAGTAACAAAGGATCAATTAATGGCCGAAGATTTCGTGTTCTGTTAGGTAGTGGAAAAGCTGAATCTTCTCGAGCAGTACAAGGCGGAGAAGGAGAGGGTGATCAAGGTACAAAGTCACGACCCTTGTAATAAAACATTTGCATTCGCTGATTCTAGGGCCATATCATGATTCCCGGCGATTCCCCCTTTTCAGATGGAAGAAGAAGAAGAAATCAAGAGGCTAAGGAAGGAACTTGTTCCAAGAGCACAACCCATGCCGTATTTTGACCGGCCCTTCGTCCCGAGGAGGTAACCATAGCACTGGTCTTGTCGTTGCTCGATCGCTACCCACAGAACAATAATTCATGATCTTGGGGTTCTTCCCCTGCTACAATCTCATTGCAAGCAGGTCCTCCAAGAACCCAACAGTTCCAAGGGAACCCAGGTTCCACATCCCACAACAGAAGAAGATCAAGTGTAGCAGCAGCATGTCGTGGAGTGACGTGAGCAGCCCCTACTACAGTTTCCATCAATGATCAAATTTCCAGGTGACGATGATGCTTGCCGGACTTGGTGTGGAAATATATGCCATATTCATTTTGTTGCTTCCCCTTGGGCTGAATAAAAAATTCCAACATTCTTTACCAACTCCCACCCCTATGTACATCCCCACCCCTCACCCTCCCCCCCCAAACTCATCACGCCTCGATTTTTTATCTGGGTCCAAATGGGGTTTTTTGTTGTGATAAATCTTTCCAGAATGGGATCAGAATTCTTTTGCTTTGGCATGACAGACAGATGAGGTTGCAGGGGAATGTGGTGAACATACATTCCCTGCCTGCACTGTCCCAAGCAGCAGTTAGCATTAGTCAGAGGACACGACATAACATCCAAACCATGCCCATTACACGCTATTCCACTAACAGAAGACACATCAAACTCTGGGAATTCGCAAGTTCTCCCTCCCTCCCATGTGCACTTCATTTTCTTCCTCCTCGCAGAGGCCAGCCACAGAGTCCTCTTTTCTGCCCTGTTCCCAATTTCCCCCCTCCTCCCCCACATCCATCATCACATGCCTGCCACATTCCCATTTCTAGGAGACATGCAATCCATTCCCCATCTCCCCTTTTCCTTTTTCCACCCCTTTTTCCTTTCCTCTCTTTTAAAAACAAAACTCAACAATTGCTCTTAATTTTTATTTTTTTCGGGAAACCTCACAACGTAACTCAACATGTTGTTATTAAAAAAAATCCCATGTGTAAATTCGCATAAAAGAAATTAAAAACCTGCCCCACCCCACAAGAAAATCATGATACACCCACAGATATACAATTATGTTGTTATCGTACCATCATCAGATCACATGTGCCACAAAAATACAGTTCGCAAGGGGCAGGGCAGGGGAAGGGACGGTGCAGTCCCTTTTTGCAGCCAAAAGACCCACCAAGAAAAAAGTGTTGTATTTTGCAATTTGCAAGACAGACACCCACAAACTCCAATAAATTATTGCTTTGCAGAGGTTCGCCCCCACTTTTCCTCACTTTTTCTTTTTTTTTTGGTCAAAATTAAAAATTGAACCCTGGTTCCCGCCATTAGTTTCACAAACATAAATGTGACCACCCTACAACATTTCATGAAATATATACAAGTGCTTTGCTAACTGTAATCAATATTCTCTGCTATTGTTTTTCCTATGATGTTGAATGGGATTAGGAAAATGAGAGGGGAGATCTTCCCAATTCAATTCATCTTCCCAATCATGATAAGACCCCACCACCATTTTTACATATGTGAATTAATGGATTACACAATTTCACGTGGGTGTTTTCTTCTTCTTTTGGAACTTTATAATTGATGAATTCTTTTGTATCCTATTGTAACGTGGAGGCATTGAATACACACACATTGGGTGTATATGTTTCTACAAAAAAAAAAATTGGAATTGGGTCCACTCTTTTGATTTTTCTTTTTCTTTTTTATTTTAATTTAGAGAAAATGACTAAGAGGATGGCATTTTCGTAATTAAGTTGTGGTTACGATGGCAATTGCTCAACCCCGCCATTACATAAATCCCTTCCCGGACAAACCCCGAGTCCGAAACCTTACATGACGAACTATAGTATTTCTCCGACCTTCACCTCCCGTTCCGTTTCATCCCATTCCATGCCTCTCTCGTCTATGGCGGACACGCGGAGGACGAGGTTGATCAAGTCCCGAGGCGCAGGCATTTTTCGTCGGATGACGAGGATGAGGAAGGGACTTCTTCGAAAGAGGACGACGAGCGCACGGGGATGCGCCCCGGAGGAGGTCTCGGAGAAGCTGGAGGCGCTTAAAGAGCTCGTCCCGTCGACGAGGGGCGTTTCGGGGGATGATGTGGCCGCGGAGGCGCTTTTCCAGGAGACTGCCGATTACATCCTCCAGCTGAAGGCGCAGGTTGTCCTCCTCCAGAAGCTGATTCACATCTACGGCTGCTCGGCCGATCAGGTCGATAAAAAATCAAAACAATGTCTCATGACAGACTGAGAAGATCACTTGTCCGTGATGTTGGTTTAATTAATGCTTTGGGGTCGCGCAACGTACACGAGTACTTCGTCGTCCGATAAAGTCCCAACTACGATCGAATCCACTACTCGGGTCGGTCCCCGGTAGTTGGCCTCAACGCCATCACGGGCGACATGGGGGGTTTTCCGACGGTGTATCCGTCTGTAAAAATAGGCCTTCAACTGGACTAGTAAATATTAAGCGCATGAATTTCTAATTCGTTTTAACATTATATTTTTTTTCAAAATTCGACCAGCATTTGTGAATTAATCCTTTACACTTTCATCTTGATTATTTTCAAAATTAATAGGCTCGACTAAATAGTATTCGCTATGAGTAATGTCATAAAATGTCATATTATATATTCCTATTTCTTGATATGCAAAAAATTGATATTTTATTCAATTAATTTGTGAACTTTACATTTTGACGTATCGTTTTAAAAGTTTTTAATTTATTCTTATTTCAATTTTACTTTTCAATTTGGCTCTAATAACGAATTTTCAATAAAATTCACACAGATATCTTCGTTTCATTAGTTATTTGAATAACCGTTTATCTATTTACACACATTAAATAAATAAATGTGCGGTAGTGAATTGATTAATTAATGCAAATCTAAAAGTTCGAGTAATTATTTTTTATTTAAAATTTCTTTCTGAACACTGTTTCGTAATACCCATATATTTGTTTGTTCTTTTCTTTAATATTTGAAGATTTTTTTTTTTATATAACTAATAATGAAGATAAATAATTATTTAAAGAGAGTGATTTGTGTACGGTGAAGTGATGACCATCGAAGTTGTTTGCATCTTTAGAGGTTATTCGTATGGACGATCACGATTGAAGTTTTATCTACTAATCTTTGAATCTCCCGACATCAAGACGAATCCTAAGGCCGGAGGAGGCTGTTGTCGGGGAGAGAGTTCGTGACTCTCCGGTGATCGAACTCGAAGTTAACAAAGGCGACGCAGATCCCCCGCTTAGCCAGGCGTTGGGCGAGGACCATGCGCAAGGATCACGTTATATATGATAATTAATTAATTTTATAAAACACGCTAAAGGTTACACTTATACATATTTTGCTACAATTTAAAAAAAAAACTATCGAGTTTGATAAGTATTACAATTTTTATATGAAAGTTTCATTTCGACGAGTAAGAGAAAAAAAATAATAAGAATTTGAACTAAAACTAAAGTAATTATTCCTAAAAAAAAAGATGAATTATGGATAGTTCGTTACCTACCACCACATATAAAATAATAATAATAATAATAATTCCAACCTTTCCAATAGCAAAAGATTTAGAAAAATGGATTTCTCAACTTACACTAAAAACCGAAAAGTTTTTCCAAAATTAAAGCCTACCAATCCTTCAAATATAATCTTCTTCATTGCTGAAAAGAAATGGCTAGACGGGAATGCCGGCAGATATGCAGAGCTTAGAGTCAGCCCCACCACTGACGATGCTATCGTCTCTCCACCAGTCCACACAAAGAACCTGCACGACAGAAAACACAAGCGGATCGAATAATCACTCGCCCCCTAGCTAATAGAAGCATTAACCAAGAAAATGACAAGTACCTTGTCTGCGTGCGAAGTAATCACAGTAAGAGGCCACTGCAAGAGGCGGAATTTTCGTCAAACACTAGATGAAACTCGTCAGGAACAAGAGAGGGAAGAGAAACAGTTGAAAATCGAGAGTTACCGCAGTTCTTATGTCCCATAGCATGATCTTGCCATCATATGATGCGGAAACCAGATGAAACCACGACTTGTCATGCCATTTGCAAGCCGAAATCCATGAACTGTGAGATGAGAACTGAAGGATGGGGGCCGAGCTCGCTATGAATAACCATACAGGAAACAGCGTTAGTTGGAGGTAGAGTTTTGAAAGGAAAATCTCTAGATGAGCTAGTGCCAATAAGAAGAATACAAGCTATCGCCCACCTGGTTTACGAGGATCCCAAAGCCGAAGAGTCGGGTCAGAGCCTCCCGCTGCAATAATAGCCGACGATTCTCCTCCAATATCTAGGCAGTTCAGAGCCTTCCCAGAAAACTGTATAGTGAAAAGGCCATTTAATTCACCTAGGATGCACTTTTTTCTCTCAACAAAATGTTGTTCACCAAGACAGCATGTAGGTCCAACCTACTTTCACCGAGTATATTCATGCAAAAGGAAGGAGAGAGGAAGAAAGAGCGACTATTTCCACATACAATGCTCAACGTATCTTTGCCCATCTCGACGTCCCATTTTTTAATTGAATGGTCCCAGGATGCAGAATAAATGGTCTCCTTTTGTGGCCAGACTACTGAAGATACACATTGTGTATGGCCTATCAGAGCTGACACAGCCTCCTCCTGATAAAAATCAAGCACGCAATGGACTTATTAATGTAAACAAGGTCATCATCATTGAAGTCTAAACTTGTGATCGGAAACTGCGTCGAACATTCAGCAATTGTTATGAAACGTTACAGTGATTTCGTCATGCAAAACCCTGAATCTGTAAAAGCAAAGCTGGTCTGTACAACATACTACTTTCACTATTGATATTTACTACCATGCATTCAAGTCGTTCACTCTCATGCTCCACGAAGGCCCAGAAACATTTCATTCAATTTCCTAATTATACAATAGATCAAAGCATTTGCAATATAACCAGCTGCATTAAGTTTAAAAAAGTGTAAAAGAAAGAGAGAGCCAACAGCACCTCCATCTGAGATTCCTCAACTCGATTGTTTCCTTTCCTCTTCTTGATTGCCACAACATCATCCATGGTGCTTAATTCATTCGTGTTCCATAAATTAATCGTGCAATCCCAAGAACCAGAGCATATCTGCTTCCACACACAAAAACAACCAAACAGAAAAGTGTATAAGGGGATCTGATAGCATTAGTGACTATAACCTTAAAATGTAATATAGAAGAGGATATATTATAGGGGGACCATGTCTCCAGTGTCTTGTTGTGCACAAACACTCTGTACAGCAGCACGATGGCCTCGTAAAATCTTGTAGGCCCGCACATTAGTTGGAGAATTAGGAGACACCTCAGGATTAATCTTCCAAGAAAACAAGGATTTGTAAGTAAAGAAGTCAACGACTGATAAAACAGAATAGAAAAAAAAAAATTCTACCATACTTTCCAAAGCCTTAGCGTCCTGTCCTTTGATGTGGAAGCGACAGAAGTACTGTCTGAACCTGCAACCAAACCCCAAAGATATAAGATACCAATGGAAACACAAAAATATTCAAACTAATCAAGAACCCTAACTATGCAGAGAAATTTCGAGGGAAAAAGGCGGTCCACAGTGGTGAAGGTTGAAAACAACCACCGTAAAGTGGGGCCAAAAAACGAGGTGCAGAGAGAACTCCAATTTCTAAGTACTTTGGTCTCCTACCACCTAAATAGTAAGTACCTCAACTATGAAGGAGTTGAATACTACCTTCTTGGTTGATGATAGCAACAAAAGTTATCACATCACTATGACCAGTCAAGACGAATACTACCTTCTTGGTTGATGATAGCAACAGAAGTTATCGCATCACTATGACCAGTCAAGACATGACTGCAAGATCCAGCTGATTTCCAGACCCTGAAATTACATACCAAAGGAAACGCATAAAAAACACAAATCAATAAAGCCAAGGTAGCAATAAGCCTGAAAACAGAGTTTCTCTCATCACCCACCTTCCATATCCATCATAACATCCAGTCAAAATGAACCTAACATCACATTAGGAAAACGGGTAATTACTCAGAGTGGTTTCAGATTGCAAACAAGGTGTAATCATTCCCATCCAGTTTTAGCAGTCCCAACACTTACTTAGGATTAGATCCGTTGACTGCACTGACCCAGTCCTCATGCGGAGAAGGCTCTTCCTCTTTCCTGGGAGTCACTGCCCTTATGTATTCAATATCAACGACTTTTTCCTATAACACGGCCAATCAGTTAAAAAGAGCAACTCGGAACCAAACAGCACGAATCCAACAGATATCAATAAAAGAAGGCACACCGCGGAGATTCCCTTGGCAAGGAGGAACTGCTCGAGCGACATCCGCACGAGTTCCCCATCGATCATGAAGTCAAACGGCTCATGCTCCCAATCAGCATCAACTGCACACAAGCACACCCCACCACCATCATCATCAAATCCGACAAGAAAGAAAGAACTAACAAAAGCAATGGAATGATCTCCTAAGGGCAGACCGTTTTGGAGGAGCTGGTTGACGAGCTTGGAGAGGCCTAGCCTAGTGACGTCGGCGGGGATGGCGAGGGAAGCTGGGGGCACTTTGAATGGAGGCTTGAGCTTGGTCACGAAGCGAACCTGCACCCTCTTTGAGGTGTCTTCTTCATCCCAATGATCGATTTCCATCTCCGGAGCAGGGATTAGGGTTTCGAAATCCGAGAGGCCAAGAAGGAGGAGGAGGAGGAGGAGACGAGGATGGATTGAAAATTAGGGTTTATGGGAACATTTTGGCGAAGGGTTTTTGGATGGACCGGACCGGACGTTCGCATAAACCGGTTCGTCCACCTTCGAGCTTATTAATTTTTGATTATATAAATTCATTAGGCTTGCTTGACTTGACCACTTAACACAACACAAATATTTTAACTTTAGAAGCACCGAATTGCTCATATGATTTATACGGATCTATTTTTAATTACAAGCTTCCCGAATAATTCCGGTCATTTGACAGTAAAAAATAATAGAGCCGTCGTGGCATTGTCGTGGTGCCACGAGGGGACTCAAAATTCATTACCAGCTTCGCGATGGCTCGGGACATCTCAAAATGGAGGAGGTGGCCGCCATCCGGGACCTGCCGGGTGATTAGCTCGCTTCGTAGTTCGCTGTGCAGCCGCCGCCATCGTCAGATGGAACAAAACAATTAAGGGAAAAAGTTCAGTGATCTGAGTTCTGTCTGCTGCTCGGGAGCAATCCGAAACGATTTTACCACCTGGAGCGCCGTCGGAACGATTTTGTCGTGCTCCCCGAGGATGAAGGGCACGTCCCGTTTCACCTGACGTAACGAGTTTTACTCAATCTCATAAAACGTCTCCAAAAGAGGACACGAAAAAAGAAAATCGAACGATAAAATATCCGAGTATTTTCATGCATCACGTGAATATCTGACGTAAATTCCTTTCACTTCCACCGACAACACAAGAAGCGTTAGTTCTAACGTTGTAATGATTTCTCTGTCGGAATAATTTGCAACACCCCTCCATGACTTCTGGAAAATCCATATTATTATAGAATGAGGCTGTACAAAATCGCGTCATTGAAAAAGTAAGTAAAATAAAGGCAACGCTAGAAGGAGGGCTTGAACCTCCGACCTTATGGTTAACAGCCATACGCTCTAACCAACTGAGCTATTCCAGCTTTCGATTTTAAGCAGAAAATAAAATTTATTACTTAGATTTCTGTACCGCTCTCCACCTTATTGCCACTCCGGCCAATGATCATCTGTCAACTGCGAACCAGAGGCGAGCGATGACCTCCTTGTCTGACCCCATTAGGACGCGAACATGTCGGCCGAGACCGGCGATGCAAAGATTGCGGCACGGAGGCCAACATGACATTTTGTATCTTCGTAAGACGAAACCTATAGTGGATACAAACATTCGGAAAAACAATAAGAGGACACATGAACCGGCGCCTTAAACATTTTAGCCGGAAGATCACCTTCTATGAACACTTGAGGGCGACTTCTGTGGCCCCTCGAAGAGGTCCATCAGGAGGTTCTCCAGCTCCTCAACGTTGTACTTTATATAACGTTCATTGAGGTGGTTGTTGCTGTGCCGCCCGACGAATGCTTGGTAAGCTTGGACGACCTTGAGTGCCACGGACGCCCGCAACTCCCCCCGGAGATTAACATCCGGGATCGACCATGTCGTCTGGGTTTTGTGTATCTCCTCGAATGCAGCATAAAATTTCCTCAATGCTTCCTTTCCGGCCGCGCTCAGCATCCTACCCGAACCGGAACCAGACCCTGAAACCTCTTCCTTGAGCAACGGGAGGACGGAGCTCAGGGTGGATTTCTCGTAGTTCATGGCGTAGTTTTGGGACTTCCTTTTCTGCCTCCTGATCCATTCGCCGCCGAAGACGGGCCAGAGATCGGAGTTCCTCACTTTCTCGGCCATGTAGTTTATGTTGTTCATCAGGAAGAAGTGCTGTAGGGCTGCGTCGTGGTATAGAGCCGACTTCTCGTCGAGGTTGTCTTGCAGGATGGAAGCAATGCGATGGAAATGGGGCGACAATCTCGGGCACTTGGAGATGTCGTTTTCCCGCGGAGATCCCAGTTTAGGAGACGATGAGGGGGAAAATTCACCAGGACCATCGTACTCGAGAAGCGTCTCGAGCGTCTCACCATAGTCCATGAGTGACGTGATGTAGTTGATCACATATCGAGTCACGTGGTGAACCCCCCCTCCGGGGAAGGGGGTGGTTGACCGATCCAACATGATGGCTCTCCTGAACTCGAGGAATGTTAGCTTGACAGAATCACCGAGCCCATTCTGGACCTCGCCATACTCGTTCCTGACAGAAGATCCAGCAGCCGAGCCATATAGCTCCTCGATGATCGGGAACAGATCAGACATCGTCTCGTACATACGGAGAATGGAGTGCAGCTTGTGCGGCTCATGAGGGCTTATGTAAATTGCTTTCCCAAACGTCAGGAGCTGGAAAACCGCGGCCTTCGAGGCCTCGACAAAGCAGCTCGAGTCGACCGTGGTTTCCCCGAAGATCTGGTCATAGAGCCACCTCTCACTAGCAAGATAAATCTGGACGAACACTCTTATCACCCGACTCCAAGTCCTGATCTTCGAATTCAATACATCCCACTCCATCCTCAGAACATCCTCAATGCTTTGCCTCTCGAGCTCAAGAACGAAAAGGATCTCGTCCAGTGCATCCCTCCGCACGCTCATGTACACCTGCGAGCACTCTTTCCCATACCCTGAAGCAAACATTGCTTTCGATATGCTGCGGAGTTCGCGCACTGCGTCCAGGTGGACGAGATCGATCACGCAGTCCCTCGAGGCCCTGCTCATGCTGTCCCGGGGATGCGAGTCCTCAAAGGAAGAAACCGGCGACGGCGAACCCACTTCCAGGGCATCATCCTCGCTCGAACGGAATGATGTGGGCTCCGGCTCGACCGTTCGCTTACTCTGAAGAAGAATATGCTTAAACTCATCCTCGAGCCTAGTCATGGCCGTCTGCATAACATCATGGGCTCTCCTCAACATCTCATTCCTCTGTCCCGAGACATCGAAGCTCGAGTCCTCCAGAATCTCGATCAACCTCCGGGTCTCATAAACAGCATCAAGATAGTCCCCGATTTCCTCCGCTCCCATATCCCAGATCATCGAACCCACCGACTCCCACTGCACAATCTTCTCCCCGACAACACTCAAACGCACCTCCTCATCCCCAGCTCCCGCGCTCTCCTCATCCTCATCGCTCTCCAAGCCAATCATTGACAACTGGGCACCCAAATCGGCCAACACTCTCCTCTCCTCACGGGAAAGCTTCTTCCTCGACGCCAAAGCACGAACAACCCCCTCGGCGGCCAAAACCAAATCACTCGGCCCCGAATCATTCCCGTCGCCATCTAAATCCCCCATATCCGAATCCCCTCAAAAGATCCCAAAACCCCGGCAACACAAAAACAGTAACAAACCCTCCCCGCTAATCCAACGCCATCAATCCATCCCAATAACCGATTCAGGACACCAGAACCCTCCTTTCTTATTACATAACCTACGAAAACTCAAAACACCCACCTCTTCACCATCAACCACTCCAGAAACCCCCTTTTCTTACAAGGGCTTAGCTTATTACCTCAGGAAAAAAGATCGCCTTTTGATGCGAAATCCAAAGCGGGTTCCTCCGCTTCCGACAACCCTTTTCGAGTAATCGCACCGCCTATCGATTCCCCAAACAATCAAATCCACCCCAGGAATCGTACGGACAAGACCAAAAAAAAAAACATAGAGCTGCACGGACTTTCAGGCTAAAAATGACTCAACGCTTTCTTTTCTTACAGAGAGACGTCGTTCAAATGTTCAGTGTTTCGGGGAAATTTCTACAAGTCGATGTCTCTGTTTTGGGTTTTTGACTAGTCGGTCTTCCCTTCTCTTCTCTACGCGCAACTACTTGCGACTCCAATCACTTTTTTCTCTCCAATCTATTCCATTTCTACCCCCTACAATAATAACTAATTATTGACCGGAACAGAATTGATGTTCCTTACAAGACGGGTGTTTGGGGAATATATTGGATTAGGACAAAATCACCGAGGAAAAAATTTTTTGTGGATTTATTTAATGCCATTCTATATAGTATAATTATGAAATGTCAAACACCACATGAATAGCCTCATGTGCTAGAAGTAGATGTGGTTTATGCAACTTCTTTTATTCATCGGAAAAGTTTGTCTACTTCATATAGACCATGTACTTATAGGTACCACAAACAATGGATGTTCATTGACATCACCCTCCCGATGCCGGTACAATATATGATTTCACGGTAAGTTTTGAATTCGAGTCCCGCGAATATTATCATTGGAAATCAGAAGAGCTTATAGTCGATTAATGACATGAAATTTAGTATGAATCGAGATGCCTACTACTACTACTACTTATTTTCTCTGTTTGTTTCTTGTACTCAGATTGGCTCACCTCCCCCCACAACTTCTCTTGGACATACCTGTCCCAACATATTTATATTGCTTTTTTTTTTATTAGTATCCCCAATATATGGCCTGCTACAAGAAGAGTATCTTCCCAATAAATAATAGACGATTAACATACTATTTTTGTTTTTGTTTTTCTCATCTTGTTTTATTCTAGTCCATCGAGAAACCCACTTTCATTATTCATGTATATTATAATATAATAGTTTTGTTTAATGTTTTTTCGGGTCAAATTTTCCCAGGGGGGTGGTTTTCGGTCCTACCAATTTTGCATGTGCTGCTCCATTACCAAAGAGGGAGAAAATCTCCTTAAGTGGTAAAATGAAGGAATCTTGACTTTGAAAATCTGCACTTGGTAGTATGTGGTGGTGGTGGATTATAGTACACTTCTTACAAATCTATTTATTACTTATTATTATTCGTGTAGTTGGATATATAATTTGTCGTTTTCAAAAATTGAGAACAGTCCTTATTTTGACATGTAAAAGAATATTAAGTAATATATGTTTTTATTAATTAAATTTAGACCTTTGTGACACCTCTTACACAAAAAGCCCTTCGGCAAACACAGATCGGGCCGAAGGCCCTCGTGATTTTGTTAATTATCTTTTCAAAAAATAATTTGAGTTTTTTTTTTCTTTTTGGGTTTTTTGATAGATTTAGAGACTTGTCATCATATCTCAAGAAGATTTTCTCTCCGCCACTGTTTTCTTAGCTTTTCTTTAAATGATGGTTTCTTTTTTTAAACAGAAAAAAAAAACACTTCTCATCCATGTCTTGATTTTTATTGAAAATTACCAGTATTGGCTTAATAGATGGAATTAGGTTCTGTACAAGGCATTGCTCAATGACGCAGGTCCCGTTCGCTCGGTTCATCCGCGTAGACGACATGAACGTAGTTTCAGGGACACGTGTCACAAGGCTAAGGAATTGGTTAGAATACGACGTGATGCAGAAGAAAATGAGACGACTCGACGAGTAGAATATATTGCGAAGTAAGCGTAAAAAACGCTTCATAATCGATTAACCGGACTACAGATTTTAAAATGTTAATTTAAGTTACAATATAAATAAAATTCTCTTAAAGAGAACAACTAATCAATTATTATAATTTTTATTATTAAAATCATCTATCCATTTCCAAAAGTGGGTAACACCTTTTTTAGTTTAAAATTTACTTTTCTTTTGTGAGATTTCAAATTCAAATCACGTTATCAAACCTAAAATACAAACTTATTATTCGTTCCCCAAATATTTGACATGTCTAATGGCCAGCCACGTCTAACTTCGATTCCGGTCAACACAAGTAAAAAAAAAAAAAATGGAAATTAACAAATTTTCATCGTACCCATAATAAAGCTTTTGTCAATAAACATGGTCATATGCCCGAAGATCATTCGCTTTGTTTAATCCGTCGGGCTATATTGAACATCAAGAAGATTTTGTTGATTTAGTCTTGATAAATTTGTTCAATAAATATTGTTTTTTTTTTTCAATTTACATTGTTTAGAACAATCCCAAGTTGTAAAATTTAGTGACGTCACAGTGCCTTTTGGATTGAAGGTGTTTGTTGTTATTGTGAGATGGAGAAAATTGACAAAGACGGCACGCGGTAGGGAAAGAAGTCCCGCGACCCGTCCCGTAGCCCGTCCTCGTCGGACGACGGATAGCGACCCCAGCGGCTCATTTTCGGACAATGCCCCGGGCTGTGTGACCTCAAGGTCGATCCCATGGTCCGTTGGGGACTCCCTCAAGGAGTCCAACGTTTGGTTCTATGTTGCCTTCACTGGAAAGATCGCCGGCCTGGCACGATCCCAACAGGATCCCGTTGTCTAATTTTGCTACCAGGTCATCGAATCTGACCGATTGGAGCACTGCATCGAACGAGTTGTCGTTCGGCATACACATGGGGACGAACAGCTTCTCAGCAGATCACACGGCCTTCGTGTTGTACAAGTTGGGAGAGTTGACGAAGCTTGACTAGATGTTCAGCCTTCCTATCCTTTTGCCTCTGGTTTCAGAGAGCCTCGATGAGCAGCGACGCCAGGAAGGCGTTGAACTTGCCAAGGCCTGGGGAGAGTCCCATCAATCTCTGGATACATGAGCCGTCAAGTGAGGGGAATAGCCCGATTCTCAGTAAATCGTCCAGTGAGGCGCGAAACAGGGGGTGTTTCACTCCATTGGGCGATGCTAGGAGTTCAATCTGATGGAAGCGCTACCACAAGAAGCACCGACTCTATCGCATTCCCCATGTAAGTTTCAACCCAAACTCCCCCTCGCAATCAATTTCGACGAAAACCACGCGTACTCACACACGAACCCTCGCTTTGCTCTGCTCAGACTGGCCGGCAGCAATAGAAAACCAACCATGATAAATGTGTCAACCGACAGAACGACCAAAGGAATTGCTACAAATGACCCCCCCACATCACAACAACTGGGACACAAGACGACGGTCTGGGCTGCATTGTCGAACTGCTTCTCCTGTTGCTCGTTGCGCTGCAATCTCTCCCTAAAGTGAAAAAAAAATACACATTCTGAAACGAAGTTCCGCGGTGGTCAGCGTCTTAGGCTTCAGTCACACCTGGGTCATCCTCCGTCAAGAGACGAAACGGCATCGTCGTCGCGTAGGCCTTGCCTCATTCTCGCAGCTTCATATCAATGTGTAGTAGTTACGTCCGTCTTCGTGAATGCCTTAGCTAAACCGACGAGAAACAAACACGACGAGTGTCCTAGCTCATGGTTAACTGAAATCGAGTGACGTCATAAGAACGTGAGCATGACGCCATGTTCCCTAATGGATAAGAATTGTCCAGACGGCGACCTAAAAACTTTTCGAGTTAAAAAAGGTAGTTAAAAAGAAAGCATAATTTCTATGGTATGTATATATATACACATAAACTGCAAAAGGCAATCACGTGTGCCCCCAGAAAAAAATGTTCCCGTGCTCCTGCTAATTTAAATGTGAAGTTCCGAAACTTAGAACTATAATCCCCTGAAAGCTTTTCATAAACAATAGCAAATAATAACGATGTGATCTTTCAAAGAAAAAGAAAATGATGGTGGCGCCAAAGAAATGTAGGGATTTTAAAGTGAAGATAAAGAATTTTGGAACTTATTTTAGGGGATGAAATTTGGCTAATGATATTATAATAATAATAACAGGGGAATCATTTGTGGGCAAACAAAACAACCGTTCATTTCATTTAATTGTCAGGTCCATTTATTTCTCCATAGTGGGACCTCCTACCTCAATCCCCTAAATTAAATAATTTAAAACATAGATTAAATTTAAAACTGTCTAATTTCTCATATTGTATGCCTCCTCAATCAAATTCATGAAGTGGTTAGTGATAAATCTCGATTTCTCCGGCCGAATTCTTGTACTAACTACTATAACGACACATATCATCATTATAAACGACCAAAATCGTTTGAAAAACCCGATGAAATAAATCCTTTTCCCATCCGTTCAATTTTATCTTACTTCATTGTTACCCCAATTTCTGGGCAAACAAGGAAATTCAGCTTTTTATTTAAATGAATCGTAACGTAGTGTGGCCTCCTCTTAAGCTGATCACGGTCCGCTAAGCATATCACGCTGATTATTACGCGTCGTATTCGAATGTAACGTGACTCGTTCCATGTAACACGGGTGGACCCCCAAACTAAGACGCACGCCGTTGAGGAATTAAATTTAGACCCAACAATACGTTCCACACATAGGCACATACTTTTTTGGGGGTAATGTGGGGATGATGGTCCCCATCTACTCAGTTTTTATTTCATTTTATTTTACATGACAGTGTGCACTTGACTAATTAGGTTAGGATAAATTTATCAAAAAGCTTCATTAATTTAGAATTATATTCATACTTTCTCCTCTTCTGTAATCCCAAATGGTGAGTTTTGCACTTAAAATTTTACGACCCATATGAATTTTTCGTCATATTTTAAATATAAAGAAGATAGCTAGAGTTCGAACAAAAAAATCGAAATTAATTTGAAAAACTAAAAGACATGTAAATGTGGGTTGATGCCAAAGGTTTATCCGAAGGATAGGAAAAATTAGCAAAAGAGTAAGAAAAGGAAAACGGAAGTAAAAGAGTGGAAAGAAGAAAGGAAGAACACACAAACACTCAAGAAAGAAAGAAAAGAAAAAAGCTTTCTTTCTTTATTAAATACTTTCACCAGCCAAAGTCCCACCACGCGTTTTCTCGGAGACCCCAGTTTGGACCAATCCCAAGTTCCCTAATTCCCAATTCCTCCAATCCCCTTCCGTCCATGGCCGAGCGATTAGGGTCGACAGATATCCCACCTTTCGCCACGAAGTGAGACAGCTCCGTCTAAGGGAAGACTTGTCAGAGGTCGCGGCGAGGTGCGTGGGTTATTCTTTCGGACACCCTTTTGGGTGATTAGGAGTGGGTCGTTGTCGTCTGGGGCCGTCGTTTGATGGAAAGGAGCGCGTGTCCCGAGTCAACAATCCGGTCAATGCTGCCCGTGTTGTTGTTCCTGTGCTCGGTTTGCTGGGGCTGCTCGGCAGGGGCTGCGGCGGCCGATCCCGACGGGTCGGCGCTCCTCGAGCTGAAGAAATCTCTGTCGGATCCATCGGGGGTTCTTTCGAGCTGGGTCTTGGATTCGTCTGGGAAGGGCTGGTGTTCTTGGTTCGGCGTTTCCTGTGATGGGAATTCACGGGTAGTGTCCCTCAACGTGTCCGGGAGCGTCGGAGGCGGGGTGGAGGCTCGGTTCCTTTGTAGCGATTCTGTTCAGTTTCCAGTTTATTACCACGGCGTTAGGAGGAGTTGTGTGGGGAGTGAGGGGAAGTTGGTCGGGAAGTTGTCGCCAGCCATAGCCAACCTGAGCGAGCTTAGGATTCTCGCGATGCCCTTTAACGGGCTGTTTGGTGGATTGCCTGCAGAGGTTTTGGGGATGGAGAAGCTGGAGGTGATTGATCTGGAGGGGAACTCCATTGGTGGAACGTTGCCGGGCCAGATTGGCCTGCTGAAGAATCTACGTGTACTCAATCTCGGGTTTAACGGAATCTCCGGGGAGATCCCAAGCACGATATCTGGTTTGAGTTGTTTGGAAGTGCTGAATTTGGCAGGAAATTCGTTGAATGGGACCGTGCCCAGATTTGTCGGTCAGCTTAGGGCAGTGTACCTGTCTTTTAATCAGTTCATGGGATCTATCCCGAGCGAGATTGGTAATAATTGCGGAAAGCTTGAGCATTTGGATTTGTCGGGAAACTTCTTGGGCGGTAGAATCCCCAGTAGCATCGGGGACTGCCCGGGGCTTCGATCGCTGTTGGTCTACTCCAACATGTTGGAGGAGGGTATTCCTACCGAACTTGGGCAGCTTAAGTCGCTAGAAGTTTTGGATCTGTCAAGGAACACTCTTAGCGGCCCGGTACCTCTGGAGCTGGGGAATTGTGCGAATCTGTCCATCCTTGTGCTCTCGAACATGCTCAATCCAACTCAGCCGTGGAATACCACGGGCGATGTTATCCTGTCTAAGTTTTATACCATGAACGATGACTACAATTATTACCAGGGTGAGCTTCCGGCGAAAATCATGAGCCTTCCAAAGCTGAGGATCCTCTGGGCACCGAGGGCTAACCTCAAAGGAAAACTCCCTGAGATGTGGGGCAACTGTGAATCTTTGGAAGTGGTAAACTTGGCGCAGAATCTCCTGATTGGGCAGGTTCCACCTCAAGTCAATCAGTGCAAGAATCTGCGATTCTTCGATTTGAGCTCGAACAGACTTTACGGTGAGATCTCCTGGGGAATGGACATTGCCTGCATGACATTGTTTAACATCAGCGGAAATGCCTTATCTGGACAGCTTCCCCAAATCAACGGCAGTAACTGTCTCTCTTCTCACCGCATGGATGGAACTGACGATTCCCCTGCTGTTTCCCTGTCTTCATACGTATATAGCGCTCTGGGAAATTCTCTTTCTACTCCACTTGCATCGGATGATGCCATCGTTGTATATCATGATTTCAGCCAGAACAACTTCACCGGATCCTTGAACTCCCTCCCGATGGTCTCTGAAAGAATGGGAGAGAGAACCATGTATGTGTTTTCTGCCGGAGATAATGATCTTTCTGGGCCGATTCCCCCAAACTTGCTGATGAATTGTGGTGGTGCATGGGACAGTGTCCTAGTCAATGTCAGCCGCAACCGGTTGTCTGGTCCGATCCCCTCTGGACTGGGAAGTTCCTGCAAGTCGCTCATCGCCTTCGATGCATCTCACAATCAACTCTCCGGTACTATTCCCTCGAGCTTAGGCGAGCTCACTTTCATTGTCACCTTAGATCTCAGTTGGAATTCACTACAAGGTCCGATTCCCTCCGCTCTAGGTAACATGCAAACCATGATATTTCTCTCCTTGGCTGGTAACGGGATGAATGGCTCCATCCCTTCTAGCCTGGGGATGTTGCAGTATCTGGAAGTGTTGGATCTTTCATCTAATTCGTTGTCTGGAGAAATACCTGACGATATCGTGATGTTGAGATGTCTGAAGGTGCTTCTGCTTGAAAATAACAGTCTCTCCGGGCACCTCCCATCCGATCTGAAGAACACTAAAACTCTGGTGGCGTTCAATGCGTCATTGAATAACCTATCCGGGCCTCTTCCCACGAATGATAGCTTGTTGAACTGCGACGATATCCTCGGGAATAATTTCTCCCAGCCATGTGGCTCCTTCTATCTCAGTGCGTCTTCGACAAATTTGCAGAGCGCTGATTCCCAGAATTATGCCGCCTCTCCTGTGGGAAGTCAAAACCCTGGAAGCAACTTCAGTTCCATAGAGATCGCCTCCATAGCTTCTGCGGCGGCCATTGTTTCGGTCCTCCTCGCACTTATTGTTCTCTGTGTTTACACCAGAAGGACAAGACGGAACTTGAACATGGGACCTGTCAGGAAGGAGCTGACCGTCTTCAATGACATTGGCGTCCCTTTAGAGTTCGAAGATGTTGTGCGCGCTACAGGAGGTTTCAACGCCAGCAACTGCATCGGCAGCGGAGGTTTTGGTGCAACTTATAAAGCAGAAGTTGCTCCGGGGATTCTAGTAGCTGTAAAGAGGCTGGCAATCGGACGGTTCCAGGGGATCCAGCAATTTCATGCCGAAATCAAGACCCTCGGACAGCTGAAGCACGAGAACCTCGTCACTTTGATTGGTTACCATGCTAGCGAGACTGAGACGTTCCTAATCTACAACTACTTGCCGGGCGGCAATCTGGAAAGGTTCATACAAGAAAGATCGAATCGACCTGTTGATTGGAGGGTACTGCACAAGATCGCCCTTCACGTTGCATCAGCGCTTGCATACCTGCACAGCAAATGTGTGCCCCGGGTACTGCACCGTGACGTGAAGCCGAGCAACATCCTCCTCGACAACGACTACAATGCATACCTCTCCGATTTCGGTCTGGCCCGACTTCTCGGGACATCTGAGACCCATGCAACAACTGGTGTAGCTGGGACATTTGGATACGTTGCCCCAGAGTACGCCATGACCTGTCGTGTTTCCGATAAGGCCGACGTATACAGCTATGGTGTTGTCCTCCTTGAGCTGCTGTCGGACAAGAAGGCCCTTGATCCTTCCTTCTCGTCCTACGGGAATGGTTTCAATATTGTACAGTGGGCGTGCATGCTCCTCCGGCAGGGCCGAGCAAAGGAGTTTTTCATGGCCGGGCTGTGGACTGTTGGTCCCCACGACGACCTAATCGATGTCCTGCACTTGGCCGTTGTGTGCACGGTCGACTCCCTATCGATGAGGCCGACAATGAAGCAGGTACTTCATCGGCTAAAGCAGCTGCAGCCCCCAGCCAGGTAGCGAGCAGCTGCCCTGCCAAGCATCTCCCGGCCGCGAAACTCTTCGCACCCCCAAGTGTATGTAGGTAGAGCCATGTCGTTAGATTAGTCACTGCTCTTGCTTAGGATTCATGGCCCCCCAAAATTACTTACAAAAGGAAGAAGATTTGTTCATGTGGGATTGTCTGAATAACGCCTTGTAACAAAATCAATGATTGTTTGGCATGAAAATATGAACTTCACTGATGAAGAAATTTGGGTTCAATCACCATGAAGAAGGGCATACAACAATGTGCTTGAGGGGGTGTGCGAGGTCCCTCCCAGAACCGCCGGCGTGCTCAACGAACTCGGCCGGGGAGAGGAACCGGCCGTGGCATATGCACACTATCTTGAATCCGTCGCCCTTCCGGTACCTGAATAGGAAACCCTCGACCCTCCTGCTGTTAGGACCGTCGACCTTAGCACAAACGCAAGGCATGGCTTCCAGAACACTCGTCAAGGTGTGCTCCCCGGAAGACTTGGTGTTGCCGCTCGTGGCCGAGGCCTTCTGCCCTTTGTCCTGCAGCGAATTAGATTCCGATGACCCCCCAGAAGAGCCGCAACCCCTAACCCGAACCCGACTCCGACTAAAATCTGACTCCGGCTCCCTCCTCCTCCGACTCCGAAACTGCCCCCCTCGACCCCGCGGGAGATTCCCGCCATACTTCTCCATCCTCCTCTTCATCACCTCCATCCTCCTCAAGCTCTGCATCTCCTTCCTCATCTTCCTCCCCTTCTCCTCCACGTCCTCTTCCCCATGCATGGCCGGCAACGAACAACTCCTCGCGATCCGATCACTCAGGCCCCCGGGGAATCCCTCCGCCGCTGGTACTTCCAGCAACAGTGACAACGACGAGGAAGACCTCTCGAGATCATCCTTGGGCCTCCGCGGGGGGTCAGAGCCGAACCTCCCGTTCAACGAGAGGCTAAGATCGAGCTCCATCTCTCCGATCTCCATCAAGACGCAAAACCTTAGTTCACTTGGGGCGGGAGATAAATACAGCTCCTTTTTACTGACACGCGTAGGGCAAGGGGACAGCCTATGCCTCTGTTGGGACACGTGTCGTGTCGCTGGTGGGGTCGGGGTTGTTTGTCCCGACGTTCCGCTGTCTACCCCTTTAGCTTGGGATAAATTATTAATATATAATAAAATTTAATATTCCTTATAAAATACAACAACTAATATTAAAGTGAAAAGTTTATTCCTGAAAACTCAATTTCTTTTTTTTTGTGGTTATGAATCAATCAGATTCAGATAGATTATTATTTATTTTCTTCGAGAATCGGAATTTGGCTCTTTTGACTAACCCTTTTTACTTTTGTTTCGTTTATTATTGTTTTATAATCTTCCTCGAGAGGAATGGTTGTGATTGGATCGACTGGGAGGTGGGCGATCGACGCGTGTCCTTGGAGTACATGTGAGTTGTGAAGTGACTTCCCCTCGGCCGAAGAAATAAAAGCTTGCTATTCTACAAAATATTGATTTGTGATTTTAGGAAATTTTTTTATGACTTAAAAACTTTTTTACCTTTGATAAATTAAACTTTTTACTCAATTTGAAAGTAGTAAATTAAATGTTTGATTTAGATTGTTTTCATCTTGTGACTTGGCTTACTTAACTATGTCATTTGACGCATAGTGAACTTTTTAAGGATATGTAAATTTTTCGAGTCTTTGTGTTCATAAAAAATAGATAAAAATAAATATTAAATAAATTACATCGAATAGTGAGAGTATTCTATGAATCAAACATTTTGAGTATCAATATTATAATTAGGCCATAAAAAATTTAAAACATCAATTTAAGATAAAAAAAAAGCTTGTAAAGTTATGCGAAAAAAACGAAAAAATTATGTTCACATATAGGTATTTTGCCTAGTAATTTTCTTTTACGTGGATGTTTGTATTCTTCAGACACACATTGGAATAGGATTAAGGCAACGGGGCCGTTTTCGTCATATGGGCTTTTCAGATATGGGCTTACGGCCCACGTAACATGGTTGGCCATTAGTCGAGTCCATTTTAGGGATATTTGTTTTTTTTTTGTTGGGGGGGTGGGGGGGGGGGGAATATGATTTTACTTATTTACTTTGTTGTTTTTCACAAATTTCAGGATTACAAAAAAGTTAAAAAAAAAATGAACCTTAAAATCAAGGCACTCTTTTACATCAGGACATCCATTACAATTTTTCATGTGATAGACTTATCTGATTCTTCAGATTTACGAGCTATTTTATTAGAAATACATTCATTATTTATGGAAAGGGAAAGGATATAGAAGGAGGAGGGGAGGGTATGCTCCACCAATCGATTATTTCCCCCACCCCTCCATGATTTTGACATATCAAATAGAAGGAACAATAATTTCTAACCACTATAGCCAGTTCTCGTGTTCGATATATTATTTCATCTAAAAATTTTCATGTGCTGGAAATGGAAATCCAGGGAAAGTAAATGTGGTCCTATATTTTTCTTTTAAAATAGAGATTCCCACATGGGTTCCCTTTGTTGCTTTTCCCTTCGTAATTGGACAAGCACATATAGTTTGGTCCCTCACCCTATGACACACTTATTGTCAAGAGATTTTATGCATGACGACTTCATTATCACACCACGAAATTTCCGACACAAATTGAATTATTGTGATGAAATCCAAGTTTTTTTTTTGCCATCGTCTTTCATGAACCTTCGTGGTATGTGCATACAACGTGCGGAGGATGGGGTGCGATGTCGCGAATGATAGGCATGCCCATCTCGTGTCTCTATCACATCGAGATAATTACTCACGGCAAGGCATTCTTGTGTTTCCGGGCTCTTCTTCAAAGGCAAAAGAGCTTTTTTCTATTACTACCAACGCGTTTTTTTAATCGTATGTTATGTCACGTCATGATAATATACATATGGGGTCATCAAACGGCGTGTGAGATGGCCTCACCCAGGTAGTTTTCTGACCTCCAGTAGCGGCAGAAACGCGGTCTCTTTTTCCCAACTCGATTTCGGCCAGTCCCGGGAAAGACGAAGTTAGGCAACCAACAATGGGAGGTCCCCCCATGGGATCCCCGAGTTTATAGTTATGGCGTCGCGATGACTTGTACCTCGAACATGAAAACTATAACAGGCCCATGTATGAGGGCCCATTTTGGACCAGCCCAAAAGCAAAAGAAACCCTTGCCTTCCTACCCCTCCGGTCCTCATCTCATCTCTCCGCCGCTGATAATGATCGCCGCCGCCGCCGCTGCCGCAGTCGCAAGGGGACTGGCCGAAACGTCCGCCCTGCGTCCGACTCGACCGTTTGAACTCCAGCAATGTAGAGGGATAAGGGCCTGGGTCAAGAACGGGAGCCTGGAGGGTGCGCTGACGTTCTTGCAGAGGCAGATGCAGGGGAGCGGAATGGAGAGGCTGATCAAGGCGAAGCAGCGGTTTCACCTGAAAAACTCGGAGAAGCGGGTTCTCGCGCGTAAGAACCTCGAGAGGAAGATCCGGTCTCAGGACCTCGCTCGCAAGCTCCAGACCATCCTCCTCAAGAAAGCCAGGTTAGGGTTTGAGTGGTGAAGAAGTGGGGATGGTTTTGGGTAGGAATTCGTGTCGAGGACTGCCTGTGATCTGTTGATTGTCTGTTATTGTCTTAGGGTTTGTTTATGTTCTTGATTTTCATGAGCAATTGATTCAGTCAGTGTGATCATTCAATCCGGTTTAGTTTGTTCTGATCACTAATATGAACTCAATCCCGACAACCTTGGTCTTGACAACGTTTTTCGTGCTAATGGGGGTCCGAGTATTCGTAACAGTTGATTTCGATGAAGAACGGAAATTGTTGATGCCTTCGGTAGTTTTGACGTTAGGAGTAACTTACTGTTTTCTCTTGGGTGTTGATCTGTAGTCTTTTTCTTAAGTGCTCGCAAGATGCTTGTATTTGAGAATCATCTGGATGAGACTCCGGCTGATAAGGAGAGCATGTCAATTCATTCTTCATTGGAATTGTGACCTCATAGGTTGTCGAAGATTTTTTTCCGCTATGGAACACGATATGTTTTGCAATTAGTCAAAGAACTAGTTTCGCTGCGACTATTGGTGCTTACTCCTGCTAGTGCTCTTCCCCTGTGCAGTGCAATTTTCCATATGCTGACATTTTGTTCTCTTATTGGTGCAGAGGCTTGTAAGGACGAGAGGGCGCACTGCTCCTTTCAGAGATAGACAAGGGGAAATTTTAAAACTGGTTTTAGATGCCTACCGGACGCTTTTGTTGCTACTGCTTTACTGAGAAATAATTTCATTATGTGGGCTCAATCTAAAGGGTTCTTGTATCGACTCTCATATTTGTATCCCCTGTACTCGGGTCGTGATTGGTCTATGATCTCAGATTTCTGTTGGAGTACAAGGAGGCGACCTCTGATGCAATCCCATTCGCTGGGCTTCTTTTAGAGACTTCCCTTGTTAGGAATGCATGCATAAGTTAGTCTAGATTGCGGGTTGAATCTGTTGTTTTTGCTTTGATCAGCCTGTGATGTTATGAGGCGCTGTGCTGTGCTGGTTTGAAGAGCCGAATTGTGCATACTCTGAGAAGTTTACTCCTAATGTCAAGTGGTGGTGAGAAATTTATAAATATATGTGTATACATTGTTTAAGATGCTATTTAATTCTCATGTTAGCTTAATCTGACCACTTCCCATTTTGATCCCTCAGAGGACGCAAGAGCTTTACAGGACATGGAATATATAATTGAAGATGAGCTACTTAGTGGCCATCTGCCTGCAGTGGCTCGTTAAACTATTCCTCATAACTGCGGCATTGCCTGTCACCACTTCTGTCACCAAGTCCTTGAAGATCAGCCTCTCGATATCCAGCACAATTCCAGAGTCGTCGTAAAATCCTTTCCAACTCTGGGATTCACGCTCTAGATCCCTCCGCAAAATGGTTTGTATGAAGTCCTCGTCTTCATCCTCGATATTGCATTTGGAGTTGTTGTTGAATTGGAGATGGGCTATCTCGGAGTGTAATCCCTCCAGCAACTGCTCTTGCCCTGTTTTCTTGACTGCCAGACTACGCGGCAAGAATCGGTTTACGTTGTTATTGGACGTTAGCTTCTGGACGAGTATCTCATCTATGACGTCAAACAGAAGCTTTCTCTGGATTCTTTCTCCGTGCTTCGACTGTGACAGGTCCAAGAACCCTTCACTCAAATCCTCCTCCGTTTGAAGATGGTCACATAGCTTGTCGTGTCCTAAGGTGCTGAATAGGTTAGTCATAATGGCGCCCGATGGTTGGAGCCGGATAGTCATCAAGTTTCCGGCGTCTGGGTTGCCGAGCAGCCCAGAAGAAGAAAGTGTCTGCAGTATATATGTATGGTCTGAGCACGTGTTCTCAGCTTGAGCCTTTTTGGGCACTTGACAATGCTTCTCGCCGGAAAACAAGTCTCCCCGGTTGTGCAAACCCCGACCTTTTCCGTGAAACCTCCTTGGCGCTTCCTCATCTGCAACCATGAATTGAAATACTAGTTTATTTTTGGTAACTGTCCGCTTCCCTACGAGGCACCAAAACAATGTTTTCCCGAATGTCGCAGTCGTTGGGTTCAGCAAGTGAAGGTACCTCTGAAGGCTTTCAACGGTGATGGCGATTCATCTTCCAAGTTACTTGGACCGAGGACTGACACCGGACTTGGTTGCTCCCCCAGAGTCGTCCCGGATTTGCTGGGTGACTCTTCGACGACCTTGCTTCGAGAAAGTGTCTTCAGCAAGCAGGCAAATGCAAATTAGCTGGTGTTACAGAGGGTCTGCAGTTAGGCTTAGTAAAGTAGGAAATGAAACATACTTGAGCTGTCTGCATGTTTTTCGCAACGCAGGGACTTGTAACTTCCTTGTCATCATCTCGAGATGCCAGGAGATGGTTATCATAAGACCGCATTGGAATACGATTGCTTTGTTTGATCAGTTTTCTTGAATTTCCGCCACCGAGGTCTCCACGAACTTTCGGATTTGGTGCTTTGCACGGGGACTGAAATTGCCTCGGTTTTCTTCCTGGCTGATCGGAAATGTCACGCGAAAGTACTGGCTCAAGCTTCTTCCGCAGAGGCCAGGGGTTCGAATCCCCGAAATTCCTCCCAGGGATGTCGCCTTCAGCGATTTGTCGAAGGTCCTCTGCCCTGCAAGTCGAAATGCCGATTCTGCTTGTGTAATGAGCCTGTCTGGGACTTGCTCTCGGAGTAAGGTCATCGGTCCTCTGTTGATCCGAAGAATTCCTTCGTATTTTCGTTGAAACCTGGATCTTGGGGAGGCCCGAAGTTCTGTTTCGAAATGGCTGAATCCGTCCCTTCTCCAGTCCTATGTCTGCAGCGAGAGGCAAAGGCCTACTGACTTCATGACAAGTCATAGGAGGAGGAGATTTCACGCCACCCTGACCAGCAAACTTCGCGGTATATCCTGTTTCACCGATGTCACTTTTTCTGGTAATTACACGGTGCATGTTCTTTGTATCATCCTCTGGCTGTTTGGACCTCTGCATCGCCTCGAGTATCTGTTTGAGAGCTCTGAGATCTTTCCCAGATCTCTTGAACTCAATCTGCTCCAGCCTCTTCTCCAATTCGCCATAAACTGACAGGGTTGGGCTCTGTAACGGAGATTCCTTCGCCATGGCGGAAACTTTATCGAGAACATGGGCTTCATTTGGCTTCAACCTCACAACTAAATCGGCATTAGCCACGAGCGTGCAGTTGTTGGCTGTCCTTGAAAAAACAGAGGGAAGGTCCAAAGCATCGACTGAGCTATTTCTACTGTGTCCCGTCGGAGGCTTTGAGCTCACCTGCACGTCGTGACTGGCCTCCAGACCCATCAGTTTGGCAACGACAGTGGACTGCCATTTGCAACTCCCCGGATATTCCTGCTGCTGTTGAACCTTCAGAGATAACGAAGATAGAGAGCTCCTCTTGCTGTCCAGCGAATGCCTTGGCTGGTCCTTAAGCTTCATCGCACGGGATTTGATCTCTTCTCTCGATTCTCGTCCGTCGTAAGAGAACCGAGGGCTGTCCACGAAATTCCGGGGTCTGTCAAGGCTCCTCAACTCCTTCAATGACTTGCTCGAAGCCGAGTTCCTCTCCCTCGTGACCTTTGGCAGGAGAACGGGCCTCGGTGAATCCACATACGTCCTCGCTGCAGATTTCTGTTGTGGAATCTCGCCAGAATCCTTCAAACCACGCAACTGCTGGAGTCTCGGCAAGTCCTTCGCTCCATTATCCGTCGAATTCACCGTCGCAATCCTAACGGGCTTATGATCTTCGACCGACGAGAAGTTGGACGAGTTGCACGAGGACGAAGCCGAGCTCCTCGATGAATCCGTGGACAGCCTATGCCTTTCCTTCACCACAGCAGCCTTCGAAACCTTCCCCTGCATCCACACGCAAGCACGCACACCATCAAAAAAAGCTGTGCTTTGCCCGTACCAATCGTCAAACTCCGCCGCACAACTCACCGTGGATATAATCGATACAACGTCATCCTCCGCACCACAATTTTCATTTTGACCTGCAGGGGAATCAAAACACACGAAAATCCCATTACGCATATGACTAACGACACTTGTTTTAGAAGCGGGAATCAGGGCAGAGTTCGATACGAACCCGTGGTGAGCCTCCTGCGGCCGCTGCCTGACAAACGTCGACCGCTGGGGAGGAAATGGCCACGGTCAAAGAGCTGGAAGATCCCATTCATGCATCCAATGTGCTTACTTCCTCCTCCTCCTGCTCCTCCTCCACCACCACCGCTGGCCTTGTCATCTGTCAAGGAATACAATATCCTTGCAGACATCTCTCTCTCTCTCTTGGTAAGAAAGACTAGGACGGATGAGAGGAACACACAGTTTCTTAGTTATTTGTCCAATACTTATATCATCCAATCCCAAATACACACAATAGAAAAAAAATGGTATAAAAGAAAATGTGGGTCAGATCTCCTTTTTATTTCCTTCTTAAATTTTACTGAATAAATAAATTTTTAAAAACTCTTTCTTTATTACAGCTTTTCATGTGGACAACATAATAAAATGGTAACGGTTGAGAGCGTCCGAGAGGGGGGGCGGGGCTCAGCCTGCCTCTCTCCATCTCCCAACAAAACCTAATGCCACTTCTTTAAAACAACAAGACCCATGTGGATTGTCAGTTCTTCGAGTTGTGCAAGCAAACAGATACACACACATTCAAACCATATAAAATATATTTAATGAATTGTGATCCAACACAATGTTGTACCGGTTGAGGAGATATTTGGCTTTCCAGACCCCCTTCTCATTCATCCTGCCCAAAATTTAGTATCTATTCGAAATTACAACAAAAAGAACTCGTAATGGAGAGAGGCACAACTCTCTTTCTCACATATTTAGGGTTTCATTTTGCGTGACTTGGACAAAATTTTCACATCACAGAAAGAGTTAAAAAAAAGGTCTTGTATATTTCTTGTGGGTCTATTTCGTTGCAACATTTCCTCGCGAATCCCCAAACCACCTGTGAATGGAACCCAAAAAAAAAAATAAGTAGAGAAAATTGGTCAAAGAGAAAAAGATGCCCACAAAATTATTTTTGACATAAATTAAATAAGAAGAGGTGAAATTATTGGGAAAGGTTGGGAAATGTTTTATCTTGAAGGCTAGGGAGAGTGTTGGTAAAATAATTGGGAGTGTCCCAAGAATTTAGTGAGGGAGATGCCCATGGGTACATTTTGCCAACAAGACTAGGTTGGCATCCTCATTTTTGGGTCGTCGTTTCCCTCTACTGTTTTATGAGAATGGTAAAGATATATTCCCTTTATATCTTCAATTAAAAAAGCAAAAAAAAAAAAGAAATTCATAAACTGGTTTTTGCTATTTTCCAGCTGCTCTTGAAATCTTTTTCTTCTTCCTACTTGTGTTTAGGCCTAAATAAGTTAAAGGGCAGGTGTGTGTGTGTGTGTTGTAATAACACACAAACCCAACCACTCCCGTTTCGCTTTCGAGATAATTACTCCCGACTTGCTATAAACCGCCTTATTCATCCTCCGATGACGTGACGCGATCGAGTAGTAGCTAGCGTGAGATGTTTCGGGTCGACAAAGACAGGGATCGGGAGATAAACGTCGCGCTCCCTGTGGGTCAGCAAGAGTGGTGCATATCGACCTCTTTGTCAGTAGTAGTAGTAGTAACTGAGGATTTCACGCGCGTCTGTCTTTTGGAAAATTATTGGTTTATTTGCATCGCACGGCGAAGGCTCATCCGACCCAACTTTCTCTGGCACCCGGGGGGGGGGGGGAAGCGATGTGTTTTTCCTTGCGAGCGTCGCTAGAAAACAACTCGTCACGTCGATCGATCACGTCGAAACATGGGCAGGAAGCATGATCGGTAGGTACGAGGCGTCACGTACTAGGACACTTCACTAAAATGGGAAAGCGCTTCGACAACTATGCCACATTCGGGGGAGACTATGCCGAGAACCTAATAAAGTGGTTGGAGTTTCCAAACCAAGCTTAAGTTGCGATGACAACCGGAGGAGGGGTTGGTGGCAGTTTTTTCACAAGGATATTGTCCGATGATGATCTTTTGAGAGAGGAGTGCGTAGTTGCCATGCCAACAACAGCTTGCAATGCATTGATGAGCCGATGTGAAGAATGGGAACATGGAAAGCGATGGTTTATTAAGAAAAACCAAGACAGGGGGCACCTTTTCCTGTTGATAGTGATCCCACATTTTGATTGCCGTTTTTGTGCCACATGCATTTGTCCAATTGTTGTATATCTTGTACAGACCACCTCAGTCGACACTCGATATTTCATGTCCAAATAATTTAGGTCGACCGAAAATCAGTACGTAGAGACATTAATAAGAGAATCATAAGTAGTTAATTCCAACCCCATTAGCTATATTATCCAATTCAACACCCACAACAAGAGATTTTTCATCGATCTAGAAAAATAGGATTTCATAATGGGAAAAGGGGGAATTGGGAATCCTATAATTTTTTGGTTTTGTGATGAGAAAGGATATTATGGACATGATGGAAGAGATTTGAGGAACAATCATGACAAAAGTACATGAGGTCCCAAATATTCTCGAAAGATGGCACCACTACCACCACCCCAACACAAGAACAAAGACAAACACGTTTGTTGCAATTATTCCCGACTATATGGCTACCTAAGCCTACAAATTGAAAAAACATAATGTGAAACTCGCCCACCATATCTAATGTGTTCAATTATTATGGGGGGATGGATGGTATCTCTAACCTTCACACATTGCTTTGCATTACCAATCACCTTTTAATCTATTACTCAATGATTTGAATAACGAAAGGTGAAAACCCTTATGCACTGTTTCTTACTTTTTCGGTGGAATTCTTATTACTATTTTTAATCCAAGGTTAGTAAAAAGAACAAAAAGAAAGGCAAAGGTGACATCATGTACTTGAAAATGTGTATAATTGGCAAGCTATTATTAGTGAAATAAATTTTGGAATGGAATTGGGACAATGATTGGGGGGGGGGGGGGGGGGATGGAGGGACACGGATCGAAAAGGGACCATCTTCTTAGCACACACACAAAGAAAACAACAATAATTTTGCTCTCCCCTCCCCCACTCCACAATTATGCTTTTTTTGCGCAATTGTGTGTTTGTTTCCAACGTAGCATGATGTGTGGATGAGGACACCTAAACTGATAAGACTCATCACAAGGTCTGAGGGGAACAAAAGGTGTCCCTACTCACATGACTTTGCTTTTCTAAGCCATCCCTCCCTTCTTTCCATGATGCTTTTATTTCTTTCCTTTTATTCTTTTTGTTAATCTATCTTCTAGAATGGAGCTTATCTTCTGGGAATAATGCTTCGATATTTAGCGAGCACGACATGTAATCGATCGACTGGTCTAAGTATTTGGTATTGTTGTGGATCTGGTATTGGGATTCAGATCCAAGCTTTGTAGTAACCTCAAGAATCAATGATATTCTTTGAGACCCCCTGTTCGGAAGTCAAAGCAAGGATCAAATAAAGAAGGGGCCGAATTTTGTAAGAGGAAGCATTTTCATTTCGTTTTCATGTCATATCATATCATATCAGAGCTCTCTGCAAATTTGGGAATCCCCATGCAAAATCAATGTTATTCTCCCGAACCCCAATTCATTTTATATTATTCTCTCCTTTGGTTTCTAAGGAGTCAACAGGAGGGATCAGTGATTAAGCAATTGACATTAACAAACAAGTGTTTTTTTATTCAAAGGGTTCTGACATGGATTATATATTAATGATTCTTGTTCAAGAAGAAATTGAAATTGGACCGATATGACGTGAACGGATGCAAGGAGAGAATCTTAACTTTTCTTTTTTAGGTTTGACTTGACTTATACAATATTCGACCGAAACAAATTGGTTCGTAGATAGATTTTCCCAAGTGCTTAACTTAAAGGATGTAATTTGTGGGGTAAAAAGTTTGGACAAAACGACGGACACGAGGTTTTCAATTGAAAGCAAACAAATTTGGTACAATTCATAGAATTGGGGCTAGAAAAGATGCACTTGGCCAAATCTAAATTGTCCGAACGCCTTTCTATCATTTCCTTCTTCCCTGATTGGTGATGTGGTGGGGTTTGCCTATTTTTCCCGCGTTCCTAAGCGTGAGTTTTTAATTTTTAATTTTTGCTTCTTATCCACTTCGAGAGAACCAACTCAACTCCCTCCCAAAGTTTCAGCCTCACCTCACATGGCCTATCTTTACATGTCCTACGAGCTCCACGATCCCAATAATTAAACAAGTACTGGCGCCTCACCCTTTGAGGCTCTTGCTTATTCTCAAGGTTTTCAAAATCCGAATTCTGAGTGTAGGATCGGAAGAGATTACGATTTTATGGTTCATGACGAGTTTAATCATATTAATCACGATCTCAACGACTTTTACAGTTTTACGATCCCATTTTAGATCCTACGAGTTTATGATCTTACATCCCCCTCCCGATCCTACGTAGAATCTCGATTTTAACAACCTTGCTAATACTCTGCCCATCTTTGGAAAAATGAATATTCACTAAGGTAAAAGTATGGTCCCCTGGTCCCAATCCAAGGGTATCAAGTAATCCCCATCTGTATTTTGAGATGCCTGTGGAAGACATTGGGATTAGCCTTAGCAATGTGGTATGTGTGTGCAAAGAAAGCTCAAGTAATTGATATTAAATAAATAAATATATATATATATTATATATAGCGAGAGAGTGCAATGAGTCACATGAACATGAAGAGCCCTAGCTTTATGCACACTTAGACGCGTTTACAAGTACAATACATGTGTGTAATAAAGGTTGACAATGAAATAACTAAACACAAGCCGTTTGTTCGTGTGAACTCTCGGCCAGAAATCTTAGCATTCGGTTGTTCTTTCGAGATGGACTGATTAGCTCTTTTGGCTCTTGCAATTTGCACAATTTCCAAGGGAGCCCCATGATTGGCACGACAGCATCCATGTGGCTTGTCAAATATTTAAATAATTTCTTTTTCGAGTTGTGGGTCAACATCCCAGAAGATGACTCATTTACATTGATAATAATAATAATAATATATCATGTGATGATGAATATAATATCATATAAAAATTCCATGCCCCCCCCCCCCCACCCCACTTAAAGAAAAAGGTGATCCTGATCTCAAGATCAATAATTCAAGTTGGGGTTTTGGAGGGGGGTTTGGATCGTGTTCGTGGGTTGGAGAACATGCCCCCCCTCTCTTGTGCTATCATTGAATGAAAGGAAAAGAATAAAAAAGATATATGCGTAAGGATGATGATAATATGTAAGCTCGGTACTTTGTTACTAAGATTCATCTCCCCCCCCTCCCCCCACTTCCCTTCTTGGTATTTTGTATGAATTATTAGGTTATGCGATTTGTGTCATTATATTACATGTGGAGGTTAAGCTAAATTGAAGGTCACCACACGTCTCATGTGCAAACTAATTCTTTTTTTTTTCTTTTGGACTTTGAAAGTGTGAATATAGATGAATGAACATAAGAACAGCTAAGCAAAGAGGGATCTTGTGGAGATAATATTCTTACAGATCATCCCCATCTTGGCGCTCAAGATTTACGTACGACCCCCCCCCCCCCCCAAACAATTTTCCCTTATCAAATTAATTTTGGATTTTGTTGAGATTGAAGTGATGACACAATTTATTAAAAAAAAACAGAAAAGTTAGTTTCTTTTAATGAAACCCTTGGTTTTAAGAAAAAGCCCCGATGCCTAAACACGGTAATATATAATTATTTCCTTATATATCACGTGCTTCGAGAAAAGGAATAAAATCCAAATCACCTATTAAATTATTTTGTTCTTAAAAAAAGAATGCATACATATACATATATCTACATATTTATAGTAACCCAATAATTGAACGTAACCATATATTCCTTGGTTTAGAGGATTTGAGGTGAGGGGAGAAACAACGAGTTCGCAAGAATAAGAAATCCACCCATTTTTGCCAGTTCATTCCATCTCGTGTTTCATTTTAATAAGGCGTTCAGCTGTGTGTCACATGCCTTCTTTACCTTCACCCACAAGTCCTCATATCTTTCAAAACATTTTTTTTTTCTTTTTGCAAATGTAATTAATGTCCGTGAACATACCCATCCCAATTCCAACGAGTAGTACAACACCATTGCCGGTCCTTTCTTTTATATATAAAAGAATTGAAGTTATTACAAGCTTTGTTGAGTTGTAAGAAATCCCCAACTACCGCACTCCAATGTTTCCGAGACTTCAATATCTATTCGCTGCATGCATGATTCATCGTGATCTTAGGGTATCAAGCAAGTGATCCGATTCGATACCGGTCCATGCATATATTACGAAATAAACAAAATAATCCCTTAATCTTATCTACTTCTATACGCAAAATCATAGGACTTTAAAACTAGTTAAAGGGAACGCATATGATCCTCAACCATGAGGGCATACGTTCAAGGATTGATCACTCATTACTAAAGAATCTAAACCACCCCCAACCTCTGAGAATGATCGATGACCAGTAACACCCCACCCCACCCCAGAATCACACGTGGTCGCCCCATTTTGTCATGGGTGTGGGGTTTCTTATGATCGATCGCAAGAGTGGATGAGGGGTGAGCTGCGTTTGCATGGGATGGGATGGGATCATGGCATGGCGTGGTATTCATTTTTTTCAGATCCAACCCGATGTTTCCGTGTCATTGTTTGTCTGGTTGAGTCGTATGAAATGTAAGAAAGATCGGTAGAGAGTTAAGGGGGGGAAGTGTGGGCGTTGTTCTCGGTTCACGCCATGCCTGTAGTCAAGAGAGTCTTTCGTGTCAGAAATTTAAGGAAAAACGAAGGGGATGGCACGTTCCTGCCGCAATTATGGACAATTTGTAGTGCTTTCACTTTCACTTCTTTCAGTCGTCCCACAATTCTCGTTTGTCATGATGACCTGGTCCTATGATTGGTTTCATCTCTTGGTTCTTCATTTATCCCCGTTTCCCTCCATTCTATTCAAAGATTCTGTGTTTTTGTTTTTCTTCCTCTTTAGTGGCCCGTTTGTGCCTACAAACAGTCAAACCCCGACGTACCCAACGAGTTCTTTCTGACACCTTAGAAGGAAACCTCCAGAGACTTTCGTCTGTAGATAACGTGCCCCCCCTAAAAACACGCAGCAAGAACTCAGACGACGCTTTCGCCTCCCCTTAAAGAGATGGGGTTGGTCGACGCCTCATTGTGGTAAAGCAAATTTGGATCAGGCCCATGGGCTTTACACGGATATTGGGCCTAGGCCCTAATGTCTTAGCCCCCTAGTCGTCGAGTGATACTGGCCCATGGGCCCTAAATCAGGGGGTCGAGAAATTAGACCGTACATTAAATAAGGAAATTAATAAAGATAATTAATACACTCATGTTATTCGGCCTTCTTGATCAAAGACTGTCCGGATGTGAAGGTTAGTGTTTAAAACATTTAGAGGGAGTGCATGAAATTCAGCACCATGAAATTCTGTGGGACCAGTGCTAGAAGGCACGGCTGCTAGGAGGAATATCGATGTGCTCACATTCTTCGTGCATCTAATAGAAAGTGAATAATGCCATGATGTTATGTCAGTTGTCGAGCATCTATGCAATTTGATAAACCTTTAATAATAATAAACAAAATAAAAAGGGAAGTCAATGGTCTGATGCCAATTAATGTTACTTTGACTGGTTAATACTTTCTTTTGCAAAAAGTGTTTTTTGTTTCCTAAAATATGAGATGGAAAGTCGGTGGCTTTTGTCAGAAGGAAAGTATTAAAGCTAACAAAAGAAAAAAAAAATTTATTCAATCAATATAAGGAAAAGAATAATCTCTCCATCACATGAGATTCTTTCTCTTTTCTTTTTTTTTTTCTCAAAAGAAAATGCTCGCATCAACCCATTATTTTTTGGATCAAAAAGAAAATAACCCATGTCGTAATTTTCTCTAATTTCCATCATAAATAGCAGGAAAAAGGAAGTAAAAGGTATGGGTCGGTTAAATTAAATGATGGCATCCATCTGGGTGGGAATCACGTGGAAGATGTTTTTATCATTACTATTGGCATTACACTATTCGTTCAATTTTCATGCTTCACATGGCAATGTCCGCCTCTTATTTTGTTTTTTAATACATATGGCCACCCCCCCATCGTTTTCCTCATTTTTATCTTCAAACATCAAGTTTTTGGCACCCCTACTCACGCCTAACTCTGATAATTTCATCTTCTAATAATTAAGATAATCAATGCACCATAAACTAGTAGGTAGAATGTCAAAAGTTTTATAGACATTTGTGTATTTCGGATATAAAGAGTAGGAGGATATAGGATAGGAGTGACTAATAATTGTAATGAGTAGGAGCAGTTCTTCACACGGTCATTATTTTTCTATGTTATTTCACGTGTTGAGTGTCTGTCCATACTAGATTTATCATTTACATAATCAACTGATCGTAGTTCAATCGATTGTAAATTTCACGAGTTGGGATGATTGATTTAACTTAATTTCGAAACTATAAGAATTTTAATAAATAAATAAATATGCTAAGACTTGTTTTTTCTTTTTGAAAAATAAACATGACTAAAAATACAAGAGGGAGTATTTCTTTCTAACCGAACAAACAACGTTGGGGTCGTGTGGGCGTGTTTTGACGTAGTTGTTTGGTTTCTTCAACCCCAAACCCAAACCAAAAGAGGAGTAATCACAAACAAAAGGGACTGTCAACTTTTTCTCCGCCCGACTCCCAAACTTCCCTCCCCCCCCCTCCCCGCCACCGCCCTCCGTCGATGGGCAACCTGTGCACATGCTTCTCCACCAACCCAGGGACTGTCAAGAAGAAGCTCACCGTCGCTTCCGCCGCCGCCGCCTCCAGGCGCATCACCAACCGCTCCACCTCCAATCCTTCCCTGCGGCCGTTCGGCTCCAGCCACCAGTTCGTCGGCGGGGTAGGCAGAGTGAGGTCCTCGTCCAGGAAGGACGACAGGTCCGACTACTCCGCCGACGCCATCACGCTCAGTGGGGATGTCTCCTTTGATCGCTCGGCTTCGCTGAGGTACCCCCTCCCGAGGAAGCAGGGCCTGCCGCGTAGCTCGAGTACCCGGCCGAGGTCTGTGGGCGACCCTCTCTTGCATCCTCACCAGTTAGTCAGTCAGGTTCGAGTTCCGTGTTCTCTCTATGGGTTACAGTGCTTGATCCCAAAGATTGAACCTTTAAGTTATGCCGTTCCAGGGTCGAGCCGCAAATTAGGATGAATTTCGGATGACTGCATGGATCAATCTTTGCTGCTTTCCATGTTGCATTGATTGGAATCTCTTGCCATGCTTTGATCTTTGTTGGGCGTTCCTGTGGCTGTTCTGGTGTCGAATCAGATGTCAGTTAAATCACCTGGCTCGGCAATTGCGATTGAGTGATGTAGTTTACTTACTACTTGTTTGACATGGTTGATGATTGTCGTCTGATTAAATTTGATCATCTGTGGTGGTGGGTTGTCGGGAAGAACCACAGGATAGGTCTGTTAAATGCATTTGATTAGTGAGTAGTGGGGAAAACAATCGGTTTCTTGCCTTATGTTGAGTGGACAATGACAGGACGAACCCCTCACATGTGAAATTCTGATAGTACTCAGTGATTTCTGATCGAGATTCGTGAAGTGGGTCTAATCTAGTTCGACTCGGGCATATAACTGGATCAGGTCCCTTGGATGAGGACCATCGCCCCGAATGTGTCCGACAAACCTAATGGAGTTGTTTTTCATCCCATCATTTGTTTTTCAGGCTCTGTAGTTTGTTGTAATGATGTTGATAAGGGGTTCATTGCTACAGCACCTGATTCGCTTTGGCTTCATCAGGATTTGAAGATCGATGAGCTTGAGACCAGCCACTTTGTCCTTGTTCATGGTGGAGGGTTCGGAGCTTGGTGCTGGTATAAGTCGATAGCTTTGTTGGAAGAAGTTGGTTATACGGTCACGGCAATAGACCTAACTGGTTCCGGGGTTCACTCTTCCGATACCAACAGAATCTCGAGCCTGAAACAGTATGCAAAGCCCTTGATTGACATCCTCGATAAGCTTGATGATGGAGAAAAGGTTAGTTCTGACACCCTTTTCTAATCTGTGACGCCACAGGCGGAATTTGAATCCCTGTGATTGATTATTTGCCTGAACGTAGTTCCATTCACCTCCATCGTGCAGGTGATCTTGGTGGGACACGATTTCGGCGGTGCATGTATGTCGTATGCAATGGAGTTGCTTCCTGGTAGAATTTCAAAAGCTATATTCGTATCAGCCACAATGTTGGGCGATGGCGAAAGTCCTCTCGATGTGTTCTCAAAGCAGGTCCGGTTTTCTCCTAAAAAAACATAACTTGAAGTAGAGGTAGCTGTCAACTGAGGTAGAATTCAACGTGATTTCATCGTCAAGACACATGCAGGCTGGTTCGAACCCGCTGATACGTCGGGCACAGATATTGCTGTATGGCAATGGAAATGATCACCCACCGACCGCGATTGATCTCGACAAGTCGATACTGAAGGATCTATTGTTCAACAAAACCCCGGCTAAGGTATTGGCCCGAGCACCTAACATAAAACTAAGGACACTAGGATAGCCCTCTGGCCAGGTATAAAATTCTTCCCTTTGATGCTGTTGCAGGACATCGCGCTGGCGTCCGTTTCAATGAGATCTATCCCATTCGCCCCCGTCCTCGAGAAGCTCTCCCTCACAGAGGAAAAGTACGGCTCCGTGCGGAGATTCTATGTTCAAACGACCGAAGACAATGCAATACCTTTGGCAGAACAGGAGGAAATGGTAAACTCGAACCCGCCAGAGAGATCCTTCTGCCTCAGAGGTGCCGACCATTCGCCTTTCTTCTCGAAGCCCCAGGGCCTGCACAAGGTCCTGGTCGAGATATCTGGAATACCCGCGAAGCATGTCTCCGCGGAATCATCCTTAGACAGGACTACGCCGATCCAGGCTCCTTCGGCTGCTTAATTTTGGTAAATTGCTCGTACAACCCCAAGCACTGTGTGTAGAAGAGAAGGTAATCCATTTTTTCTTCAATATCAATCACTCAAAACTTAAGACTCCAATCAACAGATCTCTAAAGCGGAGTTCATGGGCTACTGTGGTTGCTTGGGCCCAAAATCGGGCCCGTAAGGCCCAAGATCTTAATTTAGCTTTTGCTCCATATTTATGGGTACCAAAATTTAGATTTTCTTTTATGTAATTTGTTTTAAACCTGATATATGATTAAGAGAAATACGATGTGAATATTTTGATAATGATAGAGATTTTTCTGTCTTTAAGTTTATCACTTAATTAATTAAATCAGATAGGACAGAATATATAGAACTAGATTATGTGAAAAATAATAAGAATTTATTTTAATGGGAAAAGACGGAAACACCCACAGATCCGTTCGATAATCTCCAAAATTAGGATTTTTGCTCGCTCTCTTTGGTCTCTCTCCCACGAACTTACCGTGCGCACATTCGCCGTCCGTCGCCGTCGTCTCCGGAGGTCAAACGATGACGACGGTAGTTCCGACATCAGAGGAAGATCCTTGCCTCACGGTGGGGCGCTTCACTTCCGAACTCGCCCGGGCTGATACTGGTCCCGAGGTCCATATTTCCCATATGCCTTTTTGTTTCTACCTTCTGTTCGATTTAGGGTTTCATCCTTGGGATTTGCTTTTTTTTTAAGGGGATTTTTCTGTTTTTTTTTTAAATCTTGGAACTTTAGTCGTGGCAAGGGTTAATTTGATGCGACTGTTGTTGGTTTTAAGCGGAGAGGTTGTGTGCGGAGGCGCAGGAATGTATGGTCAGGGGAAGATGGTTGGACTTGGTTTCTTTGATGCTGACCTCCGCCGACTTGATTTACTCCAAGGTCGCTGAGAAGGGTATGGATTCGAGTCATCTAGAGCTCCAAATCGTGGTGTTGAATCACCTGTTGTTCGCCACCAACTGCAAATTCTCAGCTCTTTGAACCTCTTTATAGATCTCAAATGGATATTCGCGGTCATCTGCAATGTCGTCTCGAGCTCAGGAGATCCTGATGAAGTACTTGAAATGGCGAAACTCATCTCAGGCAATATCGTCCAGCAACCCGCTGACAAGCCTTTACTGTGCCTAAAAAATGTATTGTTGCATATTCCGACTGGGTTCATATGGTATGGAACTATGGATTACGTATGATGATGCACTTACCTGCAATCCACCTTTGTTTCCCAGCCTGTTCAATCTCTACAACCTGGAGAACATTCCTTATGTCTTGTTTCTGCTATACACCAAGGTGCTGGATTTGGCGATTCATGGGAAAGTTATAGAGCATGTATTATCATCTTTCAAAATGATCGACATCTTCTTGAAAGAATGGAACATTGGAATCAAGGATCAAAGAGAACTTTTCCTCAGTATTTCCAGTGTGCTGAGAGAATCAAAAGGTGTGGGAGTACCCTCGTGATTAATTCTTGCTTTTTTTGCTCTCCGATTTTACTTGCTTCTCATAAAACTTCCTTCTATTTGGTTTACTTCAGCTCAGCAAAGGAGTCGTTCCTCTTCCTGACAGTATTTAGGCACGTTTACGGGTGAAGATGCCCATGTTGTAAGTGAGGCTAAAGAGGAAGCAGTGCGAGTGATTATGGAGTTTGTGAAGGCCCCTGGCATGCATCAGGTACTTCTGCCTAGACAAACTGGTGTTGATGTGTCTAAATTTATCATTTCTGCTGTATGTTGCTAATTTGGTTGCATCCTTTTGTTGGTAATGGATTTCTTGAAACCCATATTTGCTTACACAGCACATCCTCACTAATTTTTATTGCAGTGCGAGTTGTTGGAGATGCCTGCTTTGGGGCATCTTGAGAACGATTCCCAGCACAATTTGGCATTTTTGACTGAGGCTGGAAGCATAGATGGAGTTTCACACATCGAATGCAAAACAAGATCACTGACAAGGCTTCTCAGGCAATTCAAAGCCGCTGAGGCAGTGATTTAGTAGCTTGTTAGTTTTTTATTATTTTCATGATTCAAAAGTCGAAGCACTCCTGTAGCCTCATTCCATTTGGTAGCTCACAAACAGTTTTGCCGCACACAGCGTTTATTCTATGATCCATGTGTTTCTGAGGAAGTTCTGATCACACTCATCTCTGGTCTATGTCAATGACCCAATGCTAAGCTCTCAGGTCGTATGGCTTTAAAGCCTTAGGTTTCGGTCTTTGGGCCCTCCTGCAACTGTCTTCGGACAAGTGCGGTGTATATCCCATCTTTCTCGAGGAGTTCTTCATGAGTACCGCTTTCTGCTATCTGCCCATCGGAAATCACGGCCACAGTATCAGCAGTCTTCACTGTCGAAAGCCTGTGAGCTATAACAAGCACCGTCCTCCCCTTCATGAGAGAGTCCATTGCATCCTACCCAGCACAAACAGTTTATCCATGTGTGTCATAGATCATTATCGGACTTGTTATATTGATGGGGCCGTGCAGGGAAATGCATAAGTAATTGATCCTAACCTGTACCAAGTACTCGCTCTCAGCATCCAATGCACTGGTCGCTTCGTCAAGCAGAAGAACCTTTGGATCCATTAAGAGGGCTCGGGCAATCGCAATTCGCTGTTTCTGGCCCCCAGACAGCCTCAATCCACGTTCCCCAACAACGGTATTGTACTTTTCAGGGAAACTTTCTATGAAGGAATGCGCGTTCGCCATTTTCTGCGTAGTTCATGACAGCACTCGAGCTTTCTTAACCAGTAGGCCATCAAATTCACATCTACCAGGAAGGGATAGCGGCAGACTTACGGAGGCATTTTCGACTTCGGAAAAGCTCGCTTTCCCATTCAAGCCGTACGCAATATTTTCTTCTATGGAACAGTTGAAGAGGACTGGCTCCTGGCTTACTATGCTTACCTGCGCAATCAAACAAGTAACAGCCCTCGTAAATGGATCTGGATTTTAATTCTTTTCCTGCCAAACAGTTTGGAACAACGCCCTGGTGCCATGCATTTCACCTTTTTATGGAGGTATTCGTGGGATATGTCAACGAGGGGTACCCCGTTCAGCAATATTCTCCCTTTAAGAGGATCGTAAAACCGTTCGATCAAGTTCGCAATCGTACTCTGCAAGATGAATAAGAAGTCTCAGCAACCAGGCATTTCTGACCAAAGATATGCAGAATGTTTCTGATGGTATGTGCAAGGACGTGAGCATAAGCTTAACTTTCCGCCACCGCTCGGACCAACCAGTGCGATTTTGGACCCCGGACTCATCTTCAAGGAAATCCCCTAATGGACACGATGGAATAAACTGAGCTTGCAACACAGGACGAACAAAATTATCGCAGAGTAAGCTGTAGTTTAGGACAGCTACCTTCAGGACCATGTGACTTGGACGAGAAGGATAAGCAAACCAAACATCATGTAATTCCACGTCGCCATCGGAATCTCTGAAAGGGGGAGCAGATAACTCGATCAGGAAAACGAGGTTAGAAGCATCGAGCAATTACATGGCAGAGCAAGCAAACAACCCAACAGGGCATTTGTCTCCTGATTTTGGCATGGAAGAGACGCGATCAAGGAGCTGGAAAACTCTCCTACTCGCTCCTGCAGCCTTCATTGATGTCGTGTACAATCCAGATAAAGAGGATACTGATGAACCAACTGCGAGAGAAGCATGTCCAGGATATAAGAACAAGACTCTCATTTTGATCATTGAAGACAAATGACAAAGAGATACTTCGCAGCATCCACTCGGAGAACTTCAAAATATGAAGTCTGTGAGTGAATACCTGTGAGGCTGTACAAAATGAAGGATGTAAGTGATCCAGCCGTCATGGATCCCGTTATGGTCAAATATGCCCCGTATATGACGACAACAATGACAGAGAGGGTGGAAGCTGCGTTTAGTCCTCCAAAAAATAGTCCGATTACTCTCTGGGGAAAGAGATACAAATCAATATAGGAGAGATAATCTTAACTGTATGTGCATATTCCATTTTGTAAACCAAGATAGAGAGAGAGAGAGAGAGAGAACACTAGAGATAAAAAGAACTTACAGCTTGTTTGAGGCCAAACTGCAGCGTTTCGTCCACTTTCTCGCCATAATTCGAGATCGCGTGGCTTTCTTGAGCGAAGGATCTGACCGTTCGAATAGCCCCAAAAGATTCCTGAATCATGAATCCATTTGGTATAAAAATTTCTGTTCCTTCTCAATTTGCAAAAAGAATTGCAGAGATGATCTCACATACCTCAGCAATTGATGCGGCAACTGCAGCTGCCGCTTGAGTTGAATGTGAAAGTTCACGGAGGTACCGGCCAAACTTCCGAACAGCGACAGAGATAACGGGAACAACAGCCAAGGACAACACTGAAAGAGACATTGAGGAACGATGCCGGCTTATTCCCCCCTGTTTGTACTCAAAAGCTGAATCGTAAATAGAGAACTCACAAGTCAATTTCCAGGAGGATGTGAACATGAAAGTGATGCCGATGATGGCTGTCGTTACATTCCTAAGTGCCTCAGACAGATTATTGGTTGCTGCATTCTTAATGACCTGAGTGTCCTCGGATAACCTGCTCAGCAATTCCCCTGTCCGTGTGACATCATAGAACGCAATCTCCTGAAATGTAATAATAAAAGGCAAAAGCCAAGTAATTTTTCGTTAGTTCATTGTCATAAAAAAATTACGGAACACAGTTTTGCAGACATTACCTGATGAATAAGGTGACCGAACAGGTCCTTCCTAAGACGAGCAACGACTCTTTCACTGGCAGAGGCAAATAACCATGCTCGAAGGGCAGTGCAGAGAGAACTGAGAGTAAGGAAAAGAAAACAAAGTATTGTCAAAGCGATGAAAAAGCTATCTCGCATGTTGATACAACGATCTACATACCCCACTACGACTATGAGAAAAATGTCCAGTATCGTGTTCCTGACGGCATTTAAAGCCTCAACCTGCTCTTCTGGAGTCCTTATTTCTCTGGAGACAATGTCTATGATCATCCCTCCATATTTTGGCTGCATGATTTATAACAATTCAGTCACCGCATTTAAGAAAGACCATGCTTTGGATCCTTTTAGGATGAGAATTGCTAGAGGACTTTTCAACTCTACAAGGTTTCATTGCACAAAGTGCAGCTACTACATCTAAGACGGGACACGATATTTCCAAGCTACTCACGATGAGAATACTTGAAGTTGATGCTATCAAGAGAGCAACGGTACCGATAGCCAACTTCCCAGCATCAGGCTTTGCCTGCAAGCAGAGTTAATAACACGGTGAGAACCGAAAAACATTCCAAACCGCCAATCTTCGAAAAAGATCCCTTCGTTGCTTTGTCAACATACCAGGGAAAATACCCGGCAGAAGCTGACATTTGCCGCCTGAAAGCCAGAACAACATCACGATTTAGCATCAGACTGATAACAACCGACGCATAACGACAATGAACAGGAAACAGCCACCCGGACCTGCACAGCATCGCCATGCTCGAGATCACTCGGAGGGTTCTCCTCTGAACGATCCTGCTTCAACTTCTTGCTGGCCTATGCAGAAAAACACCCACACGAAATCAGGCCTCCCACAGTGAGTAAAAGATCCATTTCATAACCAGAGGCTTTTTTTTTTTTTGGCAAATGGAAAGGAGAGAAGCTCTTCATCTTTAACTATCTACTCCACGACGGCAATAAAAGTCATCCAGAGCAGAGCAGGTACTAAAATTATCATCATCAAGAACAATTGATCATGCGAGAGAGAGAGAGTAACAAGGAAAGGAGAGATCGGAAGGGGGGAACTGACATCCTTATTCAGAAGGGAGACCCGTTCACTCCCTGCACTCATGATAGACCCAGAACCCCAATCCAGGTGCTGCTTCTTCCCCATCACTCTTCCCCTCCTCCCCACTAATCCACAAAAAAAACCTCCGAAAATCACCAGGAACCCCAAATATCAATAACAAAAACCAAAAAACTGGGTTTTTATATAATCATCGGGAAGGGGCAAACAAACAAACAAAACACGAACAAAGACACCAGCTTTCTTTCTCCCTCCCTCTTTTTTCCCTTATTTTTATAAACAATCTCTTGGGACACCACCTCCTTTCCTCCCCTCTCCTCCCTTTTACAAAGTACTGATCACGGGTACAATTAAACGTACCAATACCACCACCACCACCACCACCGGGAATAACACCCACGAAAACCCCAATAATTAAAAGAAATGAATAATCAAAGCTGGGTAATATTAGAAAAACATTAAAAAGGCTCTTCCTTTCCCCTCTCTCTCTCTCTGTCTGTCTGTTCGTGTCGGGTCTCGATCCATGTGTTGGAGTGGGGACAAAGAACCAACCGCCCCCTCCACCGTATCCACGCTGCTCTTCTCTCCCCCCTGTGTTCAGGGCGCCCCCACCACTGTCCCCATCATCTTCATCACCTCTACGCCACCAATCACGATTACCAGCCGCCCTCCCCCAAAATAAATAATACAAACGAAAAGAACGTCTTTTTTTGTAAACCGTACGGAAAAATCCTCGGAAATGCAGAAAGTCAGTGCTATTTTCTCCTAATATCACTCTCTCTTCATAATTTCAGTTTAAGCCTTAAAATTGAGATCGAAATATAATTCGACAAAAATTCATGCACGATCAAACTCGAAAACTTTTCAACGCACAAATGCGATCGAGATACTCGCGCAGAGGCCTCCTTATCGAGAGAAATCCATAAATAGTGTGTGCTCGACTGAACTTGGATGCTCTTAGTTGCGAAATGTCGTGCTGAATTGACCTTTTGGGACACATCAATTTGGTTGCCTTTTTTTCTGATCATATTCTACTAAGGACGTGTAATAACATGTTGTTGTAATTTGTGTTAGTACTGACATGCAATAGAAGAATCCATTTTCATAAGAATGGTTCAAAGTTCATTTAAATTTAATTGGAGCACAAGAAGGTGTCAAATCTCTTGTTAATTTGCTTGTACTTAAACACCATCTTATAATTATCATTTTTGAAGAGATGGTTTAAGGTAAGGTGTAATATAATATTCGCATTAAACTTGTGTGGTTAGGTTAGGATGGTGTTTAATCACACGAAATAGCACCTCCTAAAATCTTTCTTTCCTTTTTCTTAACATGTCCCCCCCCCCATCATATTCCACATTTTCAATTCGACTAGTCCTATTCACCAACCCGTCATCATCGTACGATGTCAATAATCTTCATGAACAAAAACTCTTTTCACGGTTGATCGATCATAACAAAAACAAAAACCGAGATAAATGACCATTTTATCTGAGTAGCTGTGGTTAAGTGGTTGCTTTCGGATTATAGGACAGGTTCGATGACATACTAAGCCACGTCTCACGAAAGCGACGCTTCATTATCCGGCCATATATTAAGTCATGTCGTGACACGAAACGTACATCGGCATATGCAGACTTGACCCTAATGGGTTATATATATAATATATGCGTGTGTGTGTGTGTGTTACTCAATGAAGGACAACCACATATATTGAATCAACTTGTACAATCATTCGGTGCCCCTTTTACTTTAGCACCTCCATCGAATCATTGAAAAATTTGGCGACCTTGTTGTTAGTATTATTTTGTAAAATATATGGTGTATGATACTTTATGTTTTTGGCCATCTTGACTTGATTAGGGTTTTCTTCTTGTTTTTTTCTATAACCCTAACTTCACCCAGAATCGAATAGAATCCGAATAACAAGCTTCGATTTGGGTTTTGGGTTTGAGCTATATAAAATCAAACTAAAGTTTAATTTTTTTTTACTTAATTTGTACAAAAATTAAGGACATGCAACTTGTTATTACTGATAATTGCTTTTATGCTTCCGCTTTCTGGTAACACAACCAACAAGCTTCTTTTTACATTATGTTAGAAACCATATTTGGTTTTACTTGAGACCAGATCGGGTATTCAGATTGAACTGAATGGCGATGGACTACTACTCGTTAAAATTCTACAGACAATTAACTTATTTGAGGCATTTAGACAGAATCTTATCAGATTAGATAAAAAAAGAGAGAGCACGTTAATGTTTGTTGATGCAGCATAATATTATTCCCTTGATGAAAGCCGAGTTAGGACAAGGGGATAAAAGACAAGACACCACATGGGTAAAAAGTTAAAGAACTAATAGCATAAATGGTCGGTAAGAGTGGATAATTATTTTATCCACACATGAGGAGGAGCTGATAAGCTGATAAGCACTTTGAAGAGAGGAGGAGAGAACATGAGTCCAATCTCTTTGTCCTCTTCTACTCCCCCAACATTGTGTTTGGATGCATCGTTGCCGACTCATTTTGTGCGATTGTTTTTATTATTAAAAAAAAAAGTGGGTTTTGGTATACCTATGATTGGAGTCTTTATTATATTTTTTATTTATTAAAGAGTTTGATGTTTGGTTAGTGGGCAATCAATCTTCGAATATGCACAAGTTTGGTCAATATATATATATATATATATTAAAGGATGGGATTCTCTGACGGGGGCCCACTAGTTCTGCTTTATATTTTATTGGGCCCAAACAGCCATGTGAACTTATTGGGCCAAAATTGGGCCCTGTTGGGCCGATTCGGACAATTCTGGTAATATCTCAGAAAACTTTAACATGCCGACAATGTTTCATTGTAACAAAATAAGATTCCATTCATCCTCGCGTGCCTTTTCCAAAACTTTATTCTACATTCTCTTAACGTGTAAAGGAATTAATTGATCCACAAAAGCATCGACCAAACTTCAGCATTTGAGCCGGGGGAGATGAACAACAACGAATCGTACGTTCTTTACCCTTACTTGGGAACTCATATCTCCACATAGATTCTAAGCCCATTTTTCTTCGTTTTTCAAATTCGTCTGTCAATAATTATGGTGTGTTCTTGGTCACTCTCTTGAAAACCGTTCGGATCAAGTCCCAACTTCTTCATCAAATACCTCTAAATATTAGCACAGGCACTGAGTCATGTAGGCATCGAAAAAATTTTATGGTCAGACGTACGAGGAGGAGAGAATGTTCGATAACTTCGTTAACCTAGTAACTTCATCATTCTTGAAGTACGTCTCAAATTACGGGAAGTGACAACTATTTATAAGTGACAACTATATTCATCATCAATGGAAATATAGGCCAGACTGAATTTGGGGGAAATTGGATGAGGTCGGGTGGGCTAGACCACTAATCGCCCGCATTTAATCTAAAACATATAAATGGGTTGGTATCATAATTTATTTTAATAAAAGTTTACTGACTATAAGTAATTAATTAAAGCTATATCATAAATCATTTTCAACAAATTTTACTTACATTTCCACTTAGATAGTCTAAATTTAAAAATAAAATTTTTAAAATAATAAAAAAAACTTGACTTTTAAGACAAAGAAGAAGGAAGATTTTGTGAGGGTAAGTCAAAATCAACTTATGAAAATACCGCACTAAGCATGGATTGGCATTACTAGCGGAAGGAATAGTGCCGATGTGACTTATCTAAGGGTTGGGGGACCCAATGCAATAAATTCAAGTAACATAACAAAAAATTAACATTAATTAATTTGAATAAAAATTTTACTTTGAAGGCTTTACAACATACAGTATATTTTTATCTGGTGATATGTGTGATTGAGGCAAACAATCTCACTTTTTACACTAAAATCAAACCTTGCAAAGTTATCGACCTCCAACTAGCCGAAAGATTTCACCGTTTCCGGAGGTCAACTCGGCTCGGCTTCCTTGGACCCGCTTGTAATGCTTGAAAAGCTTGAGGAGATCTGCGAATGGTTCCAGAAATGGCAAGAGATTATGCACTTATGCCGTTCAAATGCCCTGTTCGGGGACATACATGTTCTGTTTCCTTGTTCTGCTTCTCGTTGGGACATGGTCGCCGTTTCCCGATGCCTTGTACAAATCGGGCCGATTACTTGTTCTCTGAGTCGGGCATTTGTCCTTCTGCACGTGTTCAGGTTGCCAATTTACAGGGATTAGTTGGGGAGTTTTTGAAGGAGACGAGGGCATCGGCGGAGTTTCTGGATCGGGTTACTTGTGTAGTAATATCTTTGGATAAGCTTGCGAAGGGGCTCAATGTAGGAATTAGCAAGCGGCTTTGTGATCACTGCTGAGATGAGCAGCATGGACCGGAACTGGACCGAGGCCGATGAAACGGAGGATCTAGAAGAATCGACCGGAAATCATGTCACCTTGTAAAGATGTTTACTCAAAACATACCTTGCGAAATTTCATGATCGAGTCGTCATATAAATACGCAGCCCGACCCAATATAGTTGAAACAAAATGACAACATTGGTATATCACTATGTTCATGTCTGATGGGTTTAATGATATATTTTTTGTGAAATGGGCTTTAGAGGGATTCAACAGAAAAATAGGGCAGGATTGATTTCCGTTTCTACTACATTGATTAGGCAATATAATCTCAATCCCCAATCCTATAAAAACCCAAATGAAATCTTTTCTTACATGATTTTGACATGTTTTTCTATAGACAATTAAGATTAACTACTACCCAAAATGGTTATAATATACCTAACTATGGCTGACTATGAGGACTTGGAAAAGGGAATACACTTGACTACTCTTTGTTCGAAGGCATAGTTTATATTATCTTTTTGGACAGTTAGTGTTCGTGGGCACGTGCAAGTGCAACACATCCTTTCCTTTCCCAATTACCAAATATAAATCATTCCCTATACAATACACTAATGTGTCACCTAAACCCAAAATAGTGGGTGATCGCTACTTCACTCAGCAAACAACCTTAAGAAAAAGGACATAAGCATGGGCGAAAAAGCAACCGACCCGGATCATCATTTAGATCCCATCTTAGCATTCAACCATCATAATAATAATGGGGTAATTAATTAAGTTACTTAGGTTTAGGATATTGGGGGGGTGCTCCTTTTTTGGAAAATAAAAAAAAATTATATGTAAAGGAACGAGTGATTGAATCATAATTGATCGTGGTGGTGTGGGGGCAAAAGGAACCAGATTTGAAGGGAGTGGATGTGGATCACATGGGAATGGGGCACACACACACCCCATTGGGTATTCCCAATGAGGATGGTATACCTAATTGGATGGGGGTGGGGGAGGGGGGGAGATCAGTGTGTTTTTGTAAACGAGGGTTTGGTTGGATCGAGTGGGAGCCATTTGTCTTGTACCATCTACAAAATTTACCCCAACAGAAAACCAAAGAACGAAGAGATGAACTCATTAGATAAACTTGTGTTTGGAATCTGTTGGAACTAATAATAGTTTTATTTAATTTTTAGTTAGGTTGCTGTAAGAACAACTCCCTTATTAGTTATGATGGGGTAGTTGGAGTTCAAATTAATGGTTTGTCAGTAACCTCCCTCGGAACAACAACGACAACTACGCCTCTGAGTCACAATTAAACCATAGTCCTCCCGATTAAAAATTTCTAGCTCTCGACTCGAGAGCATCCTTTCAAAAAATTTCCCACTTTTTATGTGTTTACTTGTAATTTTAAGAGGAACCGATACAGATTAGACAAGTTCACGTGCCGAGCGACTAGAGAGAGTAAAACCCGACCTGATGCGCTCATGAATTAATAATTTTTTAATTTCTTGGTTTACTTCATTGGAATTTGTGACACACGGCATTTTTTTTACATATCATCCCTTGTTCCCAGGCACACACGTGAGTTCGCCACTGTCAGAACTTTCAAACAAAAGTCCAAATACTTATTAATTTTTCAGACATGAAAGATTATTACTACATGGGAAGAACACTGTGCTAGGGGGGGGGGTGTCCGTCGATGAGCCCGAATATCAATCGTGGGTGGATGATTTGTGTACAGTTTATTTATTCAGCCAACAGATAAAGATGAACAAGACTTGGGGCACTCACGTACTTCCATTTAATATCATAACACCATCTATCATCATCATTATTAATAATAATTTCTGTGGGTTGAGGGAGATTTTAATGACGTGAGAAAAGGACGAGTCAATCACACAGTTCAATTCCAACCTATTTATTAAAAAAAAGGGTATTCTACCTTTTTCTTAAAACAAATTATTATTAATAAAGGGAAAAAGGCAGAAAAAGACAAGCGAGCGTGGGGGTGGAAAGTTGGGATAGACACGAAAGGAAAAGGCTCCTGTCCCCACCAGACGTGCGATCAATTATCAGACAGACAAATAAACAAACAAAAAAACAGCACACGCTCTCCTCTCTCTCTTTTTATATTTTTTTAACGACTTCTTTTTATTACTAGAAAGAAGAAAAACCCACTTTGAAATTCTTAAATCCTACTCATTTCACAAACCCTAGAAAGAAATTTCATACCACAAATAAGAAAGAGGTGGAACTCATAACGCTGATCGTTTTTACCAGAATTTCAACATTGTTTCATTGCAAGGATGGATTTTCTTTTATAATAAAAGTGTAGTATTATTTTTGCTTGAATGAATTCTTCGATGAACCCGTAGAGATTGGAATTATTGAATTTTGTAGGGCAGGGGAAATGGACAAGATACGATGGCTGGTCGTGCCCCCGCCCATGTGCCGCTGTGCATTGGGGTTTTGTTTTCGGGCATTTCTTCCTCCTCCTCTTTTCCTTCCCTTTTTAAATGATTTCCAATATATATAATAAAATTCCGTATATCGAGAAGGTAGATAAGAACAATTTAAGTACAACTAATTTTTGAAAAAGGAAAAATAATAATAATTGATATGACTGTGGTGGGGTCAGAAAACGAGTGGTATCCAATTAATAACGTATTATTTTTGGACGCTACTAACTTCCCGTCGTGTACGAAGTCACTTATTTACGAATACATATATTTATACAAAAAATTAACGTCGACTTCGTTATTTTTTTTCACACAAAATGAAATATAATAATATTAAAGCAGTAGGTGACAAAATATAGACCCTCGTGCAGATGCCAAATAATTTCTCGTTCATCCCCTCGCTCATGCTCATATTTAAATAATCAAAACTCATTCAATCCATGCACATACGTCAGTTTCATTTCGTGAAGATTGATGTTTTTTTCCTTTACGAGTACATTCATGGAACGCCAATCAACTCAATCATTCCTTTTGGGAAAATAAAAAATTGACATTGATTTTTGCAGGAAAGAAAAACATGGGACATTCATTGCATTGCAATTCCTTTTGCTCGGTTGTGCCATGTCTTATTCTCATCAACTGTTCCCCCCCTTTTTTTTGTTCAAAAAAGGAAACGAAAATATTCATACCCGGGTGGGGGTGGTGGGGTCGGCAATCAACCCATCGTTTCCAACAAGAAAAACAAATAACATAATATTATTCTATTACCATACGGTGCTTAATCAGAATTACTACGGCCGGAATATTAGTAAAATTGTAAGGATGTTCAAAAGGAAAAAAAAAGAGATAATCGGATATGGATCATGTCAAGTCATATCGTTTTCTCACACTCCTGTCTGTCAACTTTTATGAATCCTCTGAATTCTTCTTTCCTCCAACGCTCACTCATGTTTTTAAGAAAAAAGAAAAGAAAAGGTGGGGTTGGGGAGGTAATAATAGTGCTTGATGTCTCAGGGCAACAATTGTCGGGAAATGAAATTTAAGAAAAAAAAATTGTTAAAAAGGAGAGACCCAAAGGACAGAAAATTCCAATCAATGCGAACGTGTATTCAATCCCTTTCCAAGAATCTGTTCAAAGATTTTGCACTTTTCTGTCACGTCCTTTTCCCCCCCTTCAAAAAACATAACAATAACAATAACTTTCCTCCTCTATCATTTCTTTCGAAATTCACCCAGCAAAGAGGAAAATAAACATATTACTAATTCAAAATAATAAGTCAAAAGAAGAAATGATTGCACTTTAAACGTTAAAAGGATATTGATATTCGTGGTTTTGCAGCAAAAAGAAGAGAGGAAAGGGGTTGGGGGGTGGGGGGGACTGAACGTGGGCGAAAGTGGAGCTTGTCATGTTGTTGTTTTTCGTCCATGGAATTAATAATGAGGATGTACGTGAGATCTTGCTGTTGCATATGCAAATATGCAGATGCAGATGCAGATGCGCATGTTTATTTTTATTTTGTATAGGGAATATGATAGTGAAAAACTTGTTTGGAAATCTTAATTCTTACACGTGGTTAGTCACACGATTACGTTAACAATTGAGTGGGGGTGAAGAAATTATATAGGTGGGTAATGGAAATTAATGACCCCAAAGAAATTTTTCATCCAACGGAAGGTCCCCTCTCAAAATTAAGACTTTATGGGCACGACTTACTATTTATTTACTTCACGTGTCCCATCCCTTTTTACGTGCATGTTTAGAACTACCCGAACGTATATTTTGTGTCCTCCTAAATCAAGCAATTTCTTTTCTTTATGTACTTGCTAAATACCCAAAATGGATGTGTATCGAATGTACAAGAAGATTCATATAATGTAAACTTTTATTTTATTTTTATGGATATTTTGAAAGTGAATTAGAAAAGATATTCGCACACAACATCAACAACAAAGGTATCGCTCTCAATTAAATGAAGCAAACGACTCGTTGTCAAAAGAAAACGACCATACCAAGAGGGAAGAAAAAAGAACTCTCAATGCAGCCAAATCATAGATTTGAATATCAATTGCTAACATATTCATTAAAAAAGTACAGTTATAATATGGGTAGCCCAGTCATTTTTTTTAATTGGATTTTGTTAACGAAAAGTTAATTAATATACTTTAAAAGTTTTATTATTTTTTCAATTAATATGCTTCGTGTCTTTCCTTAATTTAAAATATCTTTAAAATTATAAAACCACATTTAGTAACATTAATAATTAAATTTTTACTTTTTATATTTTTTAACCGGTGTTCTAAAAACATCCTTAATTAATTAGTCCTAACAATTCTTTTTTTCCGAAACGTTCAGAACGATTTGTGTATTGAATTGTTGAAAATTATAAAGTAAGTGATGATTAAGTCTGAAATATCAAATATAAAATCATCATCCTGAACCCATCGTTAGAAAGATTCATGTTACTTATTCACGCCGTCTTTTGTTTTTTTAAACAGTCACGATTTTATGCTAGTCGATATGGTCACGCAATTTATATTTTAGGAATTACATTTTTAATGGTAAGAATCCAAACAAATATGGTAGTATTAGTATTATCGGTCCACAACCAATGGTTATCTATATACGTCGGATGTAGGATTACAGAGAGTTCTTCTGCATTATGTCAATTATACGAAGAATAAGGCAGGCCGGATACAATTTGTCCTGCCGCGTGAATAAAATACCTCAATATTATCAGCTCCAAATTAGGACATTATATTTATAATTTAAAAAAAAGGCCTAATTATCAAATCTACTCTGAACTTTGGCCCGTTTTTTCGATCTAACCAGAACTTTCAATAATATCATCAGCTAGCCCAACGTTTCTCCGTTATCTCAAATATAACCTTCGTCCATCCGACGGAGAATGACGTGGCTCCGACGTGTTTCTTGACGCCGTCAAACCACCGTTTACTTCGGACATTAACTGACATGGCATATCCTACTTTCGATTTCTCCAATCTCGATTTCCCTAAATTCCGATTTCCCCAATTTCGGCTCCAAATCAAACTACACCCAAACCCTAATCGAAATCAGGATTCCTTCAACCCTCCTCCCGCTTCCCGTCCGCAACTCCTTCCCTACACCCTCCCTCCCATTCACAGTTTCCTCTTCAATCCTTCCCCCGCCGCAGCCCCTCCCGTTTGCAGGTTGTTTGATAGATGTACCAAAAAAAACTTGCAAATGGGAGGGGGCTGCGGCGGGGGAGTGGGCTCCTACGGGGAAAGGATTAAAGAGGGAACTGCGAACGAGAGGGAGGCTGTAGGGAGAGAGTTGCGAACGGGAGACGGGAGGAGGGTTGGTGGAATACTGATTTCGATTAGGGTTTGGGTGTAGTTTGATTTGAGACCGAAATTGGGGAAATCGGAATTTAGGGATTCGAAATTGAAGAAATCGAAATTTAGGGAAATCGAGATTGGGGAAATAGCATAAAGCAATTATTTAAGTAAAAATAATTAATTAGTAGTATATTATGATGAGATCTGTCTACGCACTTATCTTAATCTAGATAATTCTATAACTATAATAAGCAAACACAAAATACAATGAAGTCGTATAGTAAATGTATGTACGTATATCGATCTGTATTCCGCTGGTTATGGGTACATTTATGGTAGAGTAGGGGGGGCTTGGGGTCCCATAACGAGTAGGCATTTTGCACGGGTTGGAACTTTTATCCTTTCCCTCTTCCTCCAAACCCCTTTTTTTTTTTATTAATTCCATCTCTATATATATTATATACACGCACCATGCTCTGTTTTTTCCATACTCAGTCTGCATCTGAAAAATCCCTCTAATCCCTTTCTCAGACAACATCCTCGTTGCCCATATCTTAAGGTTGTTTTTTTCCATTCCAAGAATGGCTGCCCACCTAGTCCTCCTCCTGTTCCCGGCCACCGTCCTCCTCCTCGTCCTTGTATGCCTTTCTGCCGCCTTGCTTCAGTGGAACGAGTTCCGGTACCGGAAGAAGGGACTTCCCCCTGGCACAATGGGCTGGCCAGTCGTCGGCGAGACGACTGAGTTCCTCAAACATGGTCCCAGCTTCATGAAGACGCAGAGTGCTCGGTAACAGTCGGCTCCCGTCCGTTGTCTCCAGTGAAACTGAGGACGATGGTCCGTCTTTTTTTACTGATGTTTTTGTTTTCGTGGGTGATGTCATGTGGCAGGTACGGGAGTTTCTTCAAGTCGCACATCCTGGGGTGCCCGACGATCGTGTCTATGGATCCGGAGGTCAATCAGTACATCCTCATGAAGGAGTCGAAAGGCTTGGTACCTGGGTACCCGCAGTCGATGCTGGATATACTCGGAAAGTCCAACATTGCCGCTGTCCACGGGTCTTCCCACAAGTACATGAGGGGCGCTCTGAATTCACTACTCAACCACGCCGTTATCAAGGACCGGCTACTCCCCACGATTGACTCATTCATGCGGTCCCACCTCTCTGGCTGGGAAGGAGCCGTTGTCGATCTCCAGGAGAAAACCAAGGAGGTAAGGGACCGACGATCCTCCTCCTGCCCTGAGATTCGTTCTCCGCTCTCCTGTTACGAGAAAAACTTAAAACCTCTCTATTCTGCGTTTTCTTTCCTCCCCCGGTCGAACAAACAGATGGCCTTCCTCTCGTCCCTGAAGCAGATTTGCGGAACGGAATCCGCTGGGTTTGCCCGGGAATTCATGCCGGAGTTCTTCAACCTAGTCCTGGGGACGCTCTCCCTCCCCATCGACCTACCGGGGACAAACTACCGCCGCGGCTTCCAGGTAACCAAAAACGAAAGCCCTCCATAACACCCCATCCCTCGCCAAACTTCCCTGTTTCGTGACCTGACCCCGATAACACGGCTCTGCCGCAGGCAAGGAAGAACATCGTGAGCATGCTGAGGAAGATGATGGAGGAGAGGAGGAGATCGGAGAAAGATCACGGGGACATGCTGGGGTCACTAATGAGGAGGGGCGAGGGTTACAAGTACAAGCTGAGCGACGAGGAGATAATCGACCAGATCATCACAGTGTTGTACTCGGGGTACGAGACTGTGTCCACCACATCAATGATGGCTGTCAAGTACCTTCACGACAACCCAGTTGCCCTCCATGAACTAAGGGTAATTAATTAAATTACCCTTCAAATCAAAATCACCCCCTTCCACTCGATCACACTAATCATCCAAGACAAAGGATGATTTGTGTTCTTGGAGTTGAATGATTAAAGAAGTTGTCTTCTCTTCTTTTTTGTTGAACAGAGGGAGCACATGGAAATCAGGGCCAGGAAGAAAGCAGAGGACCCTGTTGATTGGAATGATCTCAAGTCAATGAGCTTCACTCGTGCGGTAAATTTTGACAAGATTCTCTCCACACCATTCCCAATTTCTTAAAAATTATTTGCAAAAGAATTTTATATAATAATTAAAAATGGGCTCCCTTTTCTTTTAATTAATCTGCTAATGATTAATTTTTTTTGTCTTTTAGGTGATCTTTGAGACCTCAAGATTAGCAACAGTTGTCAATGGGGTATTGAGGAAGGCCACGAAGGACATGGAGCTTAATGGTGAGCCACGTGCAATTATTCTCCCATCACTTCATTCATTCATTTGTTCATGATCTAATATGTATAATAAATTTTATATTAATTTTTGTTTTCTGGGTTTTGATATAATAGTACATATGCTTAATGGGTTTTTTTTTGTGTTTTAGGGTTTGCGATCCCAAAGGGTTGGAGGATCTATGTGTACACAAGGGAGATAAACTACAACCCATGCTTGTATCCAGAGCCACTTGCTTTCAATCCATGGAGATGGTTGGTATGTGGACCCCTCACATCTCATATCACACATCTTTTCTTTGTTTTTATTTAATAATTATTATTATTTTATTTGATTTTTCTTTGTTTTGGGGGTTTCATTATTTGTGGGGGTGGATAGGAAAAAGAAAGAATGGTTGTGCATGATGAGTTGTTACTATCTGGAAAACAAGATACAAGTATCAAACAAAATTGATGGAGAAACTAATCTTAATATATTAATCTATTTTTTTCGGGTTTGGGCAGGAAAAGGGTGCAGAGAGCAAGAGTCACAACTTGATATTTGGTGGGGGGACAAGGCTTTGCCCCGGGAAAGAGCTTGGCATTGCTGAGATCTCAACCTTCCTTCATTACTTTGTCACCAGATACAGGTACCAATCAATCACAAATCAATTAATCTTTAGTGATGCTGTGATGGGATTTTTTGATTTTGATGATCTTTGTTTTGTCTTTTGGGCAGATGGGAAGAAATTGGAGGGGAGAAGATAGTGAGATTCCCAAGAGTAGAAGCACCCAATGGCTTGCACATCAGGGTCTCATCACTCTGAACCTTTGGATTCTGAGTGGGAAAACAATTTTTGTACATGAGTTTTTATTTTTCGAAGAGAAGAATCTCAGAGGAAATTTGTTTAGCAATTATAACCTTAATAATAATTGTTAGATTAGGGCAGGTCATTTGAAAGAAATGAAATAGAATTTTTGGGGCTAACCTTGTGCATCACAATGTGTTGTTGGTTGTTTCACTAAAAGACTAATTGCAACCATCATCATTAATTAATCACTTGGACCTAATGGGGGTGTGATTATTGTCATTGTAATTTCAATGCTATATGCCCATGTGGATGCAATGGACTTTTTAAGGAAACAACTTAAAAAGCTTATAAAAAAATACTCAAATTCCCTTCAACCTTTGTCATAGATCCAAGAATTACATGCGACCTTTAATGCAAATACCCTCTCCATTTTATTTATACTATTATCTTTGAAAAATTATGAAAAGTTAACATTTATTTTCAATATATAAAAAATATGATATATTTATTTACTAATTTTATTTAATTGTTGTGCAAATGAATTTGGTTGATGATGGGGAAAAAGTCTCCCTAACCTTTCAATTTGAAGACAAGCTCCATCACTCTTGCCGAATTTCTCTCCCAACTTCACGCGTTCACGCTAATTTAAATACCCACAAACATCTCCTTTTCTTACAACATATTTCCTAAGATCCACAAGCCCACGCCATTCCTAAGGCACAGCCCCCACCGGTTCGGTTATTCGTTCCCTAACGCAACACAATGGCATCTGCTGCCACCGACACTGCGAGCGTGAGGCCGACCCCGGCCCTTAAGGACGAGCTCGACATCGTCATCCCTACTATACGTAACCTTGACTTCCTAGAGATGTGGAGGCCTTTCTTCCAGCCTTACCACCTCATTATCGTCCAAGACGGCGACCCTACCAAGATCATCAAGGTCCCCTCGGGGTTCGACTATGAGCTCTACAACCGTAATGACATCAACAAGATCCTCGGCCCTAAGGCGTCCTGTATCTCGTTCAAGGACTCCGCTTGCCGTTGCTTCGGCTACATGGTTTCCAAGAAGAAGTACATCTACACCATCGATGACGACTGTTTCGTAAGATCAATAAATCCAGTCCGTTTGATTTTCCTGTGCTAACCGGCCTGATTTCAGTCTGTTTTGACGTCTTTTTGCAGGTCGCCAATGATCCGTCGGGGAAACCAATCAATGCACTAGAGCAGCACATCAAGAACCTGCTGTCGCCGTCGACACCATTCTTCTTCAACACTCTGTATGATCCGTATGCTGATGGGGCCGATTTCGTCCGAGGATACCCGTTCAGTCTCAGAGAGGGCATTCCGACTGCCGTATCTCACGGCCTCTGGCTTAACATACCCGATTACGATGCCCCGACTCAGCTCGTGAAGCCTCTCGAGAGGAACAAAAGGTATGTCGACGCGGTCTTGACGATACCAAAAGGAACCCTTTTCCCAATGTGCGGGATGAACCTCGCTTTCGACCGCGACCTGATCGGGCCTGCGATGTACTTCGGGCTCATGGGCGATGGCCAGCCGATCGGCCGATACGACGACATGTGGGCAGGCTGGTGTGTCAAGGTAAACGACACTGCTTCCCATTACGACTATAATCTTGGATCGAAAGACTAAACTCGGGATCTTGTAGGTGATCTGCGATCACCTGGGATTGGGAGTGAAGACAGGTCTGCCGTACATATGGCATAGCAAGGCGAGCAATCCATTTGTGAACCTTCGGAAAGAATACAAGGGGATCTTCTGGCAGGAGGAGATCATCCCTTTCTTCCAGACGGCAGTTCTCCCAAAGGACTGCACGACCGTACAGAAGTGCTACATTGAGCTCTCGAAGCAGGTCAAGGAGAAGCTGGGGAAGGTCGACCCCTACTTCGACAAGCTTGCCGACGCCATGGTCACCTGGATCGATGCCTGGGACGAGCTCAACAGCAGCTCTGGTGCTGCCAGGCTCCCTAATGGCCGCTCTAAGTGAGAGATTATCGGGACATGAACCGCGTTCGAGGATCAGCCTCTCATTTCTGGACGCTATGAGTTCGTTTAGACATTAGAACTACAGGACCAGAGAACAGAGTTTCATTTAATGCGGCAGGCTTCGTATCTCCGCGTCTCCGTTTTGTTGGTCCGATGTAATGTTTCTTTTGTTTCAATCGAAAAGCAGTCAGATTGAACGCTTTTCGAAATCTTCGCTAACATGTCCATGCAGACAAAGCGTAAATGGGAGTCCGTCCCCCCGATTTCGACTTCGTCCGAGGATTTGTTTTGTTTCGGAGGAGACAGACATCTGGGTATTTTCTGTGTAAGGCCGAAGCTTAAGTTTACTATTCCTAAAGCCAACCAAACTGAAAAAAAGAAAGGAAAACTCGATCCACAATATTTAAAAATTTTAATAAAATTCGTCGCTTTTGTGGGTTGGGCCGGACCTACTTGTATGGGCCTATTTCCTTATTGGCCTACGAGGCCCTCTAACTCTTGTTTGTATTGGGCCTCATTTCCATTGATTTCTCCCAAGCGAATCGATAGAAAGTGCAGAAAATATGAATAATTGTTGAAGCTTTATTTATATATATATATATTGATTCCAAAATATTGAATCATTCTGAATAATGAGATTTATTTGTTTTTTATTGTCAGCTCATCCTTGAACTAAGCCTAACATGACCAAATCGGGCTTCGATTTAATCCTTTCTCTTATCCACCACATACATGGAATCGAATTAACTACTCAAAAGGGACAAAAAATGGGGCTAAGAGATTATATTAATAAAATATGACTTCGATTTGATGGAGTAGTCCAGGACAACCTCAGAAGCACACCAGTAGTAGTAGTAGTAGTGTCGGCACATTCTAGAACTCGCAAGCTAATTTTAGATAATAATAAACCCAAATGGTACCTTGTTGCATATGCATGTGGAGTCCAAATGCACCACACACATAGAAAGTTCCCGTCTTTAGTATCAACCCCCTTTAACTTAATCTCATCATCATCTACACGGAAGATCAAACCTTGCCCTTAAAAAGTGCTTGCCTCAGCAAAGCAGCATCTTTTGACGAATCCCCCCCCCCCCCCCACACACCCCATTTGTTGCTTCACGATTATTTTATTACTCCCGATCTCCGTATTTGGTACAAAAACTTAAAATAATTTAATCCCATCATTACTATAAACGCCACGTGTGATGATGACCCAATTTTACTTTTAATGTGGGTGGGGGAGGGGGAGGGAGGATCCCCAGAAACTTCTTCTCTTAACGCCTAATTAATAATTTCATCAATCATACATCATTTTGGGATTTATTTTATTTAAGCAATATTTCGGAAGCACTTATTTTTTAGAATTTTATTTTTTATGTCCTTAAGACAACCATTAGTAACCTCATCAGCACGATTCTCGTAATGAAAGAAAAGCGTGAAATGAAGTGACGATCATTCAAAGGTTTTTAAGGAATGAGTGGACCGACACTTGCTAGGCCAGCATTGGATCGAAACCCAACAAATATCTTTCTCTTTTCCTCGGAGTGATGACTTCGGGAAGAAGACCACGTGATCGATAACCACAATGTTGTTTAGATAAAAAAAAACAATGGGATTATTTTAATGAACAGTGTCGGAATGTTATGATACTTGTTGAGTTCCGATTGGATGGAGCGGGGGGGGGGGGGGGGGAGAATTAGGCCTTAGGATTTTGGAATTTCATTTGAGCGTGTGTCAAACACTTTGGGAAGTGAAGCATGGTAAAAGGAGGAGTTTGATGTTGAATTGAATTTGAATTCAGAGGGTTGTTTTCTTTCTCTTTTTTAATAGAGGTAGGATTTGTATAAATAGGGGGAGTAAGGAGTTTAAGGTTGTGCATCCCAACGTTCAGACAACATCGAAATCTTTTGTAAGACACTACACTACTTTGTTAGGAAAACAAAAAACATAAGAGAGGCTCAAAAGATGAGGCAAGGTTGGAGGAAAGGTCCGTGGACACCTGAAGAAGATGAGTTGCTCAAGGAGTATGTGAAGTCGCACGGTGACTGCAAATGGAGTTCCGTGGCTAGGCTCTCGGGTGAGCTCTCGTGTTTGAGTGATACGGCTCGATTTTTTGTGAGAGATGGGAGGTTGACGGATTGAGTTTTATATGATTAGGGTTGAAGAGGAATGGCAAGAGTTGTAGGTTAAGATGGGTGAACTATCTCCGGCCGGGATTGAAACGTGCCCCGTTCACGCCGCTTGAGGAGGGGATCATCATCGAGCTACACGCGATATGGGGCAACAAGTAATGGACCTCATTTTTCTTTCTATGGTAAAAATTGCCGGTTCGCTAGCTTCTCTTCTTCTGTGACTCATGGTAATTGCGGCTGTGGAATTAGGTGGTCTACAATTGCTAGATACCTCCCGGGAAGGACCGATAACGAGATAAAGAACTACTGGAGAACTCATTTCAAGGAGAGGGAGGACAAACCCTATCGAGATCATAAGCAAAAGGACAAGTTTGAGGACCCTACATCTGCTGCGTTTCTTGGGCAAAATAAGAAGGATCACTGCCAGCCAGATGGAGAAACGAGGGACGACAAAATGAACGACGAGCAAGGTTATGATTCGAGTAGTGTCGGAGATCAGTGCTTTCCCTGGGAAACGTCTTACCCGGAAATTCCCTACTGGCCAGACCTTGTTGTTGGAGATGACCCGTTCTTGTGGGCGGGCGGACTATGGAATTTCGACGACGACTTGGTCGTACTCAGCTGATACTACTACAAGAAGCTTAATAATTTGATATGGTCGGGCATGGCTAAGGGTATCTGAAGCGTTTAAAATCCAGTTTGATCCTATAAAAGATGTGCAATCCTTGTCTTGATGTCAAGATGGAATGTGATCTAATAATATATCAGTTTAGATTTTCCCTTTCAAATCGAGATCAAGAGAAGAAGCACTCGGCATTGTGCATCCCTGGTTTCGTATACAACTCGGCCTCCGAACAAGTGCATTATTGAAGGCCTATAAGGGTGCTTTTGGTAGTAGCCGGATTCTCCGGAACCACAAGAGTTCTAATGAACTTTAATACCTTAAATAATGAAGAAAGAAAGAAAGAAAGAAAGAAACCTTCAATACCCAACTTTGGTTCCAAAAAAGAAACATCCATTGAAGATGAAGGGAATCAGTAAAGAGACGAGACAATTTGGGACCAATAGGCAAGGCCCATTAAACCAAGGTCCAATTCAAGGCCCAACCCAACATAAAAGATGGCCGGCCCATTGAGACGCCTGTGATGGGTTTCGAACATTGAACAAATTACTACACAAAAGGACAAAGGACAAGGAAGGAGGGACAGGGGAATCCAATGAGAGGTCGAAACGTGTCCGGAAAAAAAAGTCTATTGATTCCACCTTCTCTCCCTCTCTTCATTTATTACAGTATCCGCCCGGGGAGATCATCTGGGTGGTGATGGGTTGGAAACAACAAATCCACTTGATTTCTGGGCCATCAATTAATCCTCTTGTAATAAAGGAAGATCCCCAATGAAATCAAACTTAATGATGAAGGTGTCTCCCCCCTCCCCCCCTTCCTCTCTAATTTCTAATTCTCGACGCAAATTAATAAACTTCTTGTACTTCTTCCTCCGCGGAGATCACTCCATTTTTGCTTCAAAATTCTTAGGAATGTGTTTTTTTTTTTTTTTTTGGAAGGGGAAGGGGGTCGACAAGTGGCGGTGGGGAACAACAGGAGAAGGGGTGGGCACGTAGGGGATGGGGGGAAGGGGACAAGGCGGAAATGATAAGTCAAGACGAGGATTAGGGGGAGGGGGGAAAGGGGAATGGGATTTTTTTTTTTTAAAGGAAAAAGCCTTTATTCTTATTTCCCAAAATGGAAAGCCCTCCTCGCACCCCCAAATTTTAAAAAAATTAAAAAAAAAACACTCAAAACACCCACCACCACCAACCAATCCAGTCATTTTCACGTTTCCTCCTATTCTCTCTCAATGAATCACTGTCATCCGATGAAACCTTACCAACTGACCCATTTTAACAATGGTTCATATTATTTAGTTTAATAGCTTCAACCTCGTACTCTCTTGAAACTCGACTATAATTCCTGAGTTAAGTCGCAGTTCGCATGTAAGTAAACCCCCCCACCCGTTGTTGTTGTAATAATGAGGTGTGTTTTAAGGATTTTGATTACTTAGGATGACCGTAATTGGAGGGAGGGAGGGAGGAGGAGAACAGATGCAAGATGCCCCCCCCCCCACCCAAATCCCCTACACTTTATTATTTATTATTATGTCCATTTTGACCACATCATCCAATCTCATCTCCACACCTTTTGATCTCTACCCGAGTAGGGCTTGCTGCGTAAGTACAACACATCTGTTGTTGTTGTTGTTGTTAAGGAAGGAAGACCAACTCTCCTTAACTTCACCATTAAAAAGATAGAAGGAAGGAAGGACGGGATTTCAAAAGTGTACTTTTGGGGTTGTGTTTAGAAAGATCTATCTCCTCCATAATCAACTCTCATCGACTGCCATCTCTCTCTCTCTCTCTCACTCTCTCTCTCTTGTTATTGTTGTTGTGGTAAAGAAGAAGAGAGAGATGGGTAGGGGAAGAGTGGAGTTGAAGAGGATCGAGAACAAGATCAACAGGCAGGTCACTTTCGCCAAGAGGAGGAACGGTTTGCTCAAGAAGGCTTACGAGCTCTCCGTCCTCTGCGACGCCGAGGTCGCCCTCATCGTCTTCTCCGGCCGCGGCAAGCTCTACGAGTTCTGCAGCTCCCAGAGGTACTCCTTCTCCTTTCCACATCCTCCCGTTCGTACGTTAGGGTTGCGATCTTCTCCCCCCCCCCCGGTCGACAAGGAAATTAATGCTTTTGATGGGTGGGGTCATCTCTGATCACTTTGACTTTAGGGTTAATGTTTAATCATCGGAGTTATCACTGCTTCCCAGAAATTTCTCGGCTTCGAAAAGGTGATCGAGAGGCACCCGATCCTCGATCTTTCCATCGGACAAATGATTTCGATTGAAACTCATGTGCTTTCGAGTGGCTTCTTTGAAATCTTTTTTTTTTTTCCTACGAATTGCTTTAGCGTTGAGATGACATGAGAAACAAATAAAAATAAAGATGAGAAGAAATAACATCGTACCCTTGTCTGCTGTCGCCCCTTTTAGGAAGAAAGCCATGTGCTTGCATCTGAACCTCACTGTTTATGTTTGTTCTTTAGCATATTTATGTGGTCAACTAATTCGAAGTTGCGTCGATGAACGTGTTTCTGATATTCGTCCACTCGGACATCCGTGTCTTTGAGATGTTGTTATTCTGTATGAATCGGCTTTTAGCCCGTGTCCGATTGGTGGGACATTCGGTTTCGGGGATTGGGACTTCAGTTGATTGGAATTCATTTGATGATATCAATTCACTTGATAAGTCAAGGGGCATCGAAACTCCCGGCTCACTTGAGCGGCTCCATGTTAATTTGGCATTTGCGGATATATTCCTTTAATGAATTGTCCCAGTGCAAGAACCAGCTGCGGTCTTGTCTGATAATCTAACATGTTCCTGTCGTGCGGCGTTTTCGAATATGCAGCATGCTCAAAACCCTTGAGCGCTACCGGAAATGCAGTTATGGCCCCGTCCAAGAGAACAAGCCGTCCAAGGAACTCGAGGTAATTACCTAACAACGCGCCTTGCTCATAGAAAGAAGAAAGGGCTTTCTCCCTACAGCAAGAGAGGTAATGATTTTCCACTCGTGAACAGAACAGCTACAGGGAATACTTGAAGCTGAAATCGAAATACGAAGCCCTGCAGCGAACTCAAAGGTAATGAAAACTTCCAGGGAATGACATTTTTTGTCCGAGTTTGCGACTGTGGCCTCATGCTGGGTTTATGAATAACGATCTAGGAACCTGCTCGGAGAAGACTTGGGGCCTTTGGACTCGAAGGAACTCGAGCAACTCGAGCGTCATCTGGAGTCTTCCTTAAACCATGTCCGGTCGACCAGGGTAGAATGACATCCGGAGCTACATTTTCTGTGATATTGTTGTGAATACGAATATTTTCATCGAGTTCACTTTGCTTTGCAGATGCAGCACATGCTGGACCGGCTCACAGATCTTCAAAACAAGGTACCAACAAGGCTCATGTCAGGAAACAAGTCCATTACATTTCCTTCCATAATCTCGCAAATCTCGAACTAATTCCCATGCTCGTTTTGATCTGCAGGAACAACGTCTGATGGAAGCCAACAGGGCCTTAACCATGAAGGTAATTGATCAAACCACAAGATCACATCAACATCTCTGAACCTCCATCGCCGTATGGGTTTAACCGTTTAATATCCTTTGCATTCGACGGTGAAGCTGGACGAGCTTTGCATGAGGGGCGACTTCTGCTCACCATGGGGGGCTGCTGCCGGGGATCACGGGATGGTGTATGGTGATGGCCAGGATCAAAACCAGCCTCAGGGTTTCAGCTTCCAGCCCCTTGATTGCAACCCTACTCTTCAAATTGGGTGCCGCCTCCAAATCTTTTACCATCACTCAACTCGATATCTTCTCAAAATTATGAAGATCAAATGCTCATCACATGAATCATATAAAAGAGACGGGAATCACGAAATTATTCATTTCTTGAATGTTATGCAGGTATGGTGAAGGGTGCAGTTCTTCTGCCGGTGGTCAGGTGAACAACATCGATCTGACAACAACGTCAAATCCTACACAAGTGAATGGGTTTATTCCTGGTTGGATGGTCTGAACGAACATCCCCCCAGCCGCCCTTTCTTTAGTTTCGAAAGTTTGATGGGGTATAAATTAAACTGTGTGATAGATCATCATTACATGGAACATTGGTCATGATCATTATTTGTATATGTATAGAAAGAGAGGAGAGAGCATGTAGTTATATATATTTAGTCCAGTCAAGTGGAGTAAGTTTGTGTCATAAAATTCCGAATTGAACTGTCTACAATCTCAAATGTGATGAAGACTTCGGACTACGAGGTTATGGTGAGTTCCTTATGTTGAGATATGGGCAATAATTTAGTATCTTCTTGTGGCATAATATGGGCCCTGGGGAGTGAAAGTGAGTCCAATTCGGTCTCCCCTTGTTAGGCCCAAGCCCAATAAGGAGCGAGAAAATGTTACATTTTACATGGGTTTCTTTTTAATGTCACCTTGAATTTATTTATTTTCTAAAAAAAAAGATAAGATAAGATAAGACTTGTGAAATGTTGAAGAAAAAAGGTGAGAGACCTAAGAAAAAATTATTTCTAAAATGGGCCATGTGAGAGTGAGGGCCCAATAGATTTATTTATTTATTTATTAATGCTCTCTTGGGATTAGATTTCTCAAAATGGATAGAGCATGAAAATCGCCAATTTTAGTTTGCCAGGCTCAAAAGTGGTTTGTCTCCCTCTTCTCAACAACGATGCGCGAAAAATTCCCATGTTTCGAGGGTATAAAAGCTTATGGCTACTTTCGCTACCCGATGTTTGAACTAATACCCTCCTCGTTTTCGAGACACATGTCCGTTCTGAACCTTGTAAGAAAAAAAGAAAAAGAAAAAGAAAATCACTAGAATCCCGTTTATTTCCTCGAGATAAAAGGGGGACGCGCCAATAATATCGAACACCCCCAGATCGGTCCCCACTGAACCACACATACATACAAGGGGAGATGCTTACGAGGCGAGGGCGCGGCGCTAGGCTCGGCTCGGCTCGATTGGACGCTCTCGTCTCCTTTTCTCGTACAATTACGGGGTTAAAATAATGCATGTTGATAGTACTAAATGGCCGGTTACTTTCGTTAGTTAATTATCTAACTAAGATGGTCCCCGGCCATACCTTTAAAGAAGATGCAGAAGAATTATTCTGCAATTAAGAATTCGGCCTTGTACGAATCCACCCGGGACCACTCCATTTGGGGGAGGGGGAACTTGTTTAAAAATGGCCCGAATGGTATGTCCCGAGTTGATTATAAAACAGCTAGTTCCTTTCTTCCTCTTGATTCCTAAAGGAAATACGGATACAAAAATATCGAATCATACTCCACAAGGAAAGAAGAAAGAAAGACTTTGTTCTCGTTTATCTAAGATGATGGACCACCGGAACATGTGCTCTTCCATCATGGCCATCGAAATAATCTAATCGCGTATGTTTACGCATTTTAGGTGCATAGCGTGATGATGTGCCCGCGGCACGAATCCGAACATTTATATCTTTTTAAGGAGGAGGGCTTGCCTTTAAGCACAAAGTTGACAGACACATTATAATCCTAGATCAAAGCGTGGGATGTAATCCTCCGCGAATTCGACTGTCGAGTGTAAATCCCTTCGATCCTACCGTTCATTCTCCCTCCGATCCTACGATCGGAAACCCTCGTCCTAACCCTAATAACAACACTACGTATACATATTTCAGGGGTTAGCCATTGTTACGTTTCTCTTTCAGGGGCAGGAGAGAAATAAAGTGGCGAACAAAACAGGAAACGAGTCGCCTTATTGCAATCAGGACTGTCTGTGTGTGTGTCGTATATTTTATTCGGGACTCGATTGACCATGAATTAGGAATCAGGGGATGAAGCAATTACAAATTCTATTATTGGAAACTTTCAAAACCCCAGATGGCTAAAACCAAACCCTATCCAACCCACCATACCCATCCATCTAACCTTCTTTTCAAATCAACGCTTTATGATTAAGTTAAGCTTGACTTTAAAAAAAAAAACATTGCGGTTAACGAAATATATAAGAAAATTGATCCAGTCATTATTGCAAATCTCAATTAGGAAGAATATAAAACAATGGCTTCACTTATAATGCAAAGTTTTTTTTTTGTGTCGAACGTTATAAATAAAAAACGTGGGGATGAGAATGTTTCGTGTCTAAAGACGATTTGGGCACGGCATGATAAGTGTTGATTTATACATGAACCGTCAAGTATTCCGTTGTACGAAAAATTGATTCTTAATGGGTAAACACGATACCGTTAATTACAAAACTATTTCGTATAAAATGATTTGATAAACATGATGCCGTATAAATATACCATAAACCAGTTATCAAATATTTTAATACATTATGTACAATATAAAAAAAATAAAAGTAATAATTAAAATTTTAAAAAATCTTTAATTTTTCATTGACAACATAATTTTTCATTGTGTTATTATTGGACCATAAAGTTAAAAAAATAAACCCATAAAAGGTCGGATTAGTTTTTTGTAATATAAATGTTAGCGGGTCTAACGGGTAACACGAGCACAACATGTGTCTGACCCGTAACATTATCGTGTCTAATTTTGCTGCATCTAATTAAAGTCCAGGTATAAGGTAAAACTATAAAAAGAAATATAATATAGTATGCTATTGATATGCCACGACTCGTATTTATTTCAGCAAAAAAAAAAAATTAATAAACCGCGTTAGACATCCATTACGACTCGTATTTATTTCCACGACTCGTAATGGTCCCAACAAATAATTCTGCAACAAAATAAAAATATAAATAAAAAAATCGATCTTTTTTTTTTTTTTTTTTGCTTTTTTCTAATATGTGTTTTTAGATAGTAGTTAAGGATCCGAACGATGTTTGGCGTTGACAAGACTCGAAGGGGCGGGGGTTATTATTCAGAATATGAAATTATTACCAGAGAAAATGATAAAGGAAAAGATAGGACAAAGGAGAAAGGAGTTGGCAATCATCCATTGCAAGATCGACACGTAAACACCCGGAAATGACTATTGACCAGTAGCAGCAGCGTACGGGAAAACAAAAAAAATAAGGTAAAGAAACCACCGAGGGTCGTCTGTTTTTTCTGTGGTCCGAACAATGCTCGGGTTTGGGGGGCATGTGTTGATATAGGAATGCAACGAGGGGTTAAATTAGTGCCGTAAGAGTTTTGACACTTTTTCGATCACAGAAGCGTGGCTCTGTCATATTATAGAGACTGAATCTGCTAGACAGATTCTCAGTTTTGAGATTGGTTATTTTATACGTGTGACACAAAGATTTATAGTGATTCCGCAAATAATGAGTACGTTCACTTTCTCAGCGCTCATTCCAATTAGGGCGTATTTACTACTTGATTATCATGGACTTTACATATGCACACTTCTATCAGAAATGTGACTAACAACTTGCACGTAATCACGTGACTAACTCAACCCGTACGCAACCGACGTGCTGACTCCGGCTCCTCACTGAGCCCGTGGATTGACGACTACCACCTGCTCACGTGGCTTGACGGCTACCACCTGCCCTCGTGGCTTGACGGCAACCACCTGCCCTTGCACACTTCCAGTGTGACTAACAACCTGCACAAACATAAATAGCAACTGCAGTACCAACAGTCTGCAGCTACAGAAGACGCTTTCTCTCAGAGGTGATCGGCTCGGTGAATACACAACGGACGCTCTCAGCTTTTGTAGTAGTGAAGGCACAAGGATTCTGGTAAGCTTTCAGGTAGAACGACAAGTTGAAACTGTGGCATCACTCTTGCATTTAAGCTTGTTCGTAGAAAGGAGTTTCCCAATGAATCACCAACGGCTAGTTGATCCACTTGCCATTTTCTCCATGTACGATCATGTGGGAAAAATTCTAAGAACACAAAAAATTATCCTTAGAAATATTAGATAATAATGATAAACCAGATTAATCACCAATAAGAGATAATGTCTTCTGCTCAGAAGCTGTTTTCTGCGACAGCAGAATTAGCACTTTTCATTATACGAATGGCATTGGGATTGATCTGTTTCCATAATATGAAAACATTCCCATCGTAAAATATTCTTTCAACCTGATTAGATTGTAGCCAAATTCCATAATTATGGGATCACGTTAGTTAAGGAAATAAATCTTTCCAAAACAACTCAAGGTCCAAGGAATAAACCTAGTGATGCCAGAGTTAATTCAATAAGAATTAACTTGTATGAGATAAATATCTCACGTGCTCGCATATTGAACAATCTCCAATAAGGAAATCGTCATTCACAGAAGTGCCATTCTGTAAACCGTAGTAAGTACTCCAGCAAAGAGAGTTATAACAACTGTGACACAGATGCTCATCTCTGTAACAGAGATAGTGGACTCGATAGTAGATCTTGTCCTCAGAACACCACTTCTGATGGTTAGATCGTTTTCTCCGTTGAAGTATTCCACATAACTCTTTTACGTATTGCACAGATAACAGAGACCAGCTTCTACACCCGAAGGCCTGTTCTTCTGTATACTTCAATAGCATATTAGCAATACATAATATTTGACATCATCAAAATGAGATTATATCATCAGCATGAGACTAAAATATGAGAGAAGGAAATCATACTTTTGACTACGATTGAAGCGGACTGAATCGCGCACGAAAGCGAAGCTTAAGAAAGCTTTTCGAGCTTCGTGAGTCTTCACCCGTCTCTTCAGAAAGAAAGAAAGAAGAAACGAATACGTATTTTCGATGCAAATTCCAACGAGTCCATAAATCAATCGAATAAGAGGGGTGAAATTAGGCATTAAGGAACGAAGAGGACCAACCCGAACTCGAGAACGCGAGACGCCCTCCCCCCACCCCGACCACCACCCCCTCCAAAGAATCCATCAATCCCTTAAATCAAGTCGTGTCTCCATTGTCATGTCCAACTCCGAGGGTACAAACCTCAGACTGTTTCCCCTTTCTTGTTTCATTTACTCCCCACCCCCACTTTCATTTTTTTTTTTGTATATCAAGAGCCAACTTTATCTTTCCATATATAAATGTGTGTGTGTTTGTGTATATATAAGAATGGTTGTGTAGTGTCGTGGGGTGTCTGTCATCATTCATCCCCACCCTCCCTCTCTATCCCACATAAACAAATGGGAAATGTCGTTGCTCCTCCCCATCTCACATGAAAAAAAAATGGGAAGAATTCCAGCGACAACCCTTTTTGGGGCAAAACTTCCTTTTAAGCATCTGGTAGAGCTTGCTAGGGCTTTTTTTGTTTTGTTATTTTTTCCTTCTTTTGGTTGAGATAGAAGTTTAGAGGTGGTGGTGGTGGTGGTTTGGTTATGGGGAGAGGGAGTGTGCAATTGAAGAGGATCGAGAACAAGATTAGCAGGCAGGTCACCTTCTCCAAGAGGAGGACAGGCTTGTTCAAGAAGGCCAAGGAGATCTCCGTCCTCTGTGATGCCGAGGTCGGCCTCGTCGTCTTCTCCTCCAAGGGGAAGCTCTTCGACTACTCCACCGATTCCTGGTAACAAACCAAAAACAATTCCCTCGCTGTGCGCTTCTTTTATTGCCCGTGCCGTGTACGATTGTTTCGAGTAACGTTTCCCCGGCATTTCTCGCGGGACGGAGAAGTTTCGCTAATACACCCCACCACGAAACATGGCCCCGTGTTTCTCTACTCCTTTGGTTTTCTTGATGCGGGGAAGATTTCGAGCCGCGATCAGAAGGGTTTCGGTAGGATTAGCACAAGAAGGTTCCGTTCGCCAGTGTGGTTTTCATCGATTAGAAGCTTTTACAAATCTGCAGGGTTCGACAACTCTCCCTCGGATAATATCTCTCGAGGAAAAGATCCTGCCCCGGTGAACAACAAAGCCTTGATGCACGCTGAAACTTGACATGAAACTTTTCCTTTTGTCCCTTTCTTCTTTCCCCTTATGTTTTGACCTTCTGTGTTGGGAAGATTAACGCGGTGTCCGTACCACTCTTGATTAGGATTATGCCTGATGAATTCCTTTCCCATATGAAACCAAGTAAATCGGATCGTTAAGTCCCTAATTACCTGGTTAACCCATTAAGGTGAATTCACTGTGTTAATCACTTAGCATCATCATTTTGTGAAACAGCTTCATGAAGGCTTAATTTACGCATTTATTTATATTTTTTGGAAATTTATTGTTTTCAACATTCTTGTTGAGTGTCCGTACGTATTTTGAGAACCCCTTCGTCTTCGAGATTTTTTATTTGATGTTGGGGAACGATTGCTTTTCCCATAAGCTATGGGAAAAGCATGGATCTATAAAACCTACGACTTGGTCGACAAAGGCCTAATTGGCATCTCGTGTTTTTTGAGTCTCAAGATTCGGGAGCAAGATGTGAATATGGCCTTAGTGATCAGTTAATCACTGTTGAGTGAGTAGTTCAGATCAGAGTGATCATGTACTTTGCTTGTTATCCGAGAACTAGCTTCGGTTATTGCATTTGGTTTATGCCATGGATTTGATACGAAGGTTTGGAACGATTGAGAATAAGATAAAGCGACTCCCGGTATGTGTAGTTCTTGGTCCTCTCGTGTATGTGGAAATATTCCTCGCATGAAACCGTTGCGATGCCTTTAATTCTCGGGTGTGATTTTAAGTAGAACATTCTTTTCGCCCTCTTTGGTTTAGAAGCAGGGTCGTCGTTTTCTTCAACCACGAGTAAGTAAGATCCGTCGATAAAAGAAAAGAACATGTTTGAACAATTGTTTGCGTGTTTTAGTTATATTCATTGAAGGGATCTGTCACGATATGAGCTTAAGTGTTCTGCTGATCCGCAAGGCGATGTTTGATCATCCGAGGATTTATAATTTAGCATTCTCTTGAAGATAATAGAAAGCTGACATATTGATTCGTAAAACCGACATTTTGACTTTGATGCAGCATGGAAAACATCCTGGAGCGATACGAGAGGTACACCAGTGCTGAAAGGAATGTAGTCCCAGTGGAAGCCGAGATGCGTGTAAGTTCATCAACATTTTGGCAGCTAAAATTAAGATCTTACTATTTCTTCCCCGAGATGATGACACGTCTAGTTGAATGGTTCACTTTCAGCTTGATTATGCAGTCAGTCTGCAACATTTTTGATATAATGCGACATACGAGTGTCGGTTCAAGTGTTGGTATACTTGCTTTCTTGATGCACGCCATTTTCTATTTAACTTGATAGTCGGTCTTTCACGACAATGATGCACACATTTTTTTTATGAGTAATAAAAAAAATTTTAAGTTCCTCATTTATGGATACGACGGGCAGATGTAGTCAGATTGAGGCCTATTGGTCTTCATTTGAGGTAAAAAGTATGCAGACATGATCGTGATTGTGGCATCTTGTTTGCGGGGTGGAGTCCTGCGAGCCCTATGGTTATTGCTTTTGTCATGATCCTACATTTGCAAAAATTAAAAAAATCTGCGAGATTCGAGATTCGGAACTTCACTACATGTTTTTCCTTTTTGTGCAGGGAAGTTGGGCGATAGAACACACAAAGCTGACGGGAAGGGTCGAAGCCTTGCAGAAGAATATTAGGTAACTTCGGCTGAACGCTCAGTTATCATCCCAAAACACCTGTACAATCTTTTGACTGGCGATGAAGGGTATCGGGATCATTCGCAGAAGGGTCTGAGATGTTCCTTAAAACGAATTCCAACAGGGATTACGATTTCATAAACAAAAGTTTGTGCAGGAACTTGGCCGGAGAGGGTCTGGACCCATTAAACCTTAGGGAGTTGCAATACTTGGAGCAGCAGCTTGACAATGCTTTGCGGCGTATTAGGAACAAAAAGGTTTGGATTAATACTAGCTGCTTTCTCTTTTCGTTCAAGAAGTATGACTGGATTTGGGAATCTGAAGGCGTTTTTATACTATGTTCTTTGCGTGCAGAACCAAGTCATGCGCAAGTCTATCACCGAGATGCGTAAAAAGGTGCACATGCCCTCGCTTTTGACTCGCACAAAATGCATTCCTTTCTACTTGTCATCATGGAAAGCCCAAACTCAGTGCTTCTTTTGCTGCAAACGAAATGCGCCTTCGTTTAATATCTGGACTAGGTTATGTAAGAAAAGTGAGTCGGTTGTCGCAAACGATGCTTACATGTTGCTGATCGAAGATATATCAGACTTGGTCTCATGGACCGATGAGGAACTGATTGATTTGGTTTTTTTGTATGGCACATGTCGTTATGAACATAAAACCCTTTATAATCCAATGTAATGCGATGCCTTAGCACATACTAAGGTTGTCATAGATTTTATTATATCGACACTGGTTGATCCCGATGCACTCAACCCTTGCTCTTCTACTTTTGCACTCACTGTCCTATTATTTTAAACCAATTGGTTTAACTTTTGAAACAGGAGAAGCAGCTGCAGGATCAGAACTGTCTCCTTGCCAAGAAGGTTTTCGAAAACTTTCCCAACCTCGGATCGTCGTCCTAAATCATCTGCACCTACTAGCAGACCAAAGTCAAATTTTAGTACGTTTTTTGTTCTTGTAGCAGATCCATGAAAATGAGAAGGATCTTGGGGAGCGGCAAATGGATTGGGATCAGCAGCAGCAGCAGCATAATATGACATCACCCCCCAATATGACTCCCGCAGCCACCTTCCTGCTCCCAGAACCACTTCCTCATCCTTCGCTCTTAATTGGGTAACACCACTCATAAGTATTTATTACATCAGTTTTCTGGGTACTGTTGGTTTTCTTTAATCAGTTCTCATGCAAAATGCAGCAGTGCCTACCACGCGAGGCAAACCACAGAAGACGACCGTAGAACTCGAGCTCCACCGGCCATGACATCTGCGATACCATCCTGGATGTTGAGCGACTTGAACGGCTGAAAATAGAAAGGAGTGGCCCCACCGACCTCACAGCTTTTTGGCTTCCCAGCTGTTCCCCGAACCACGAGGCTCAGGACTCGGCACTCTGGTGTACATGTGTTTGTATATCTATCCGTGCAACCAAGCTTACTAACCGTAGCTATGTATGCCATCCACATACAAGTATGTTATCCTGTATGCTCTTAAATATATGTGATTTTCTTGATAGATAAACAATTATGAAGTATCTACAATGAAATGTCATGTTCGGAAGCGGTTAACGGTACGTGCATGTAACGGTTACGTAGTTTACTAATTAATACTAAATTTTTTTAGTAAATTTTACAAAAAGTTGACCGTTACTAACAAAGTCAACGCAAAATTAGTAAAAAATGTAGTAAAATTTACTAAAATTCGATCAACTTTTAGTAAAGTCAACGCAAACTTAATAAAAAATTATGGAAATTTTACTACTTTTTTACTATTCATAGCAGTTCAAGTCTACTAATTTTGCGCTGACTTTACTAAAACATTTCTGTTAGTAACATCAACGCAGAATTAGTAAAAAAAGTAGTAAAATTTACTTTTTTTTTTACAAATTTTGCGTTGACTTTACTAAAATTTTTCGTATTTTAGTAAAGTCAAACCAGTTTTAGTAAAAAAAGGAGTAAAATTTACTACTTTTTTTACTAATTCTGCGTTGACTTTATTAACGGAAAAGTTTTAGTAAAGTCAGCGCAAAATTAGTAAAAAAACGTAATAAATTTTACTACTTTTTACTGTACGAATTAAGCCCATAATTAGTAATTGTTTACTAATTCTGGTGTTTTTTTAGTAAAAAACTCTTCCATTTAGTAAATTTTACTAATTGACATGTTTTTACTAAAAAAAGTAGTAAACTGTTACTAAAAATGAAAGTGTTTACTAACGAATTTACTAATTAGAACAGTGTTTTCGAACCTATTACGAACCTATTTGTGTAGTGAAATTACCGTTTTACCTCCGTTACTAATAAGTGAAATCCGAACCTATTGACGAACCTAGTAACCAGGGTAGAGAGGTAATTTCACTAGAAATAGGTTCGGAGTTAGGTTCGAAAATACTGTTCTAATTAGTAAATTTGTTAGTAAACGCCTTCATTTTTTAGTAACTGTTTACTACTTTTTTAAGTAAAAACAACTCAAAATTAGTAAAATTTACTAAGAGGAAGAGTTTTTTACTAAAAAAACACCTGAATTAGTAAACAGTTAATAATTATCGGCATAATTCGTACAGTAAAAAGTAGTAAAATTTACTACGTTTTTAACTAATTTTGCGCTGACTTTACTAAAACATTTCCGTAAGTAACGTCAACGCAGAATTAGTAAAAAAAATAGTAAATTTTACACCTTTTTTTACTAAAACTGGTTTAACTTTACTAAAATACGAAAAAATTTAGTAAAGTCAATTTACTCCTTTTTTTACTAATTTTGCGTTGACGTTACTAACGGAAATGTTTTAGTAAAGTCAGCGTAAAATTAGTAAACTTGAACTGCTATGAACAATAAAAAAGTAGTAAAATTTCCATACTTTTTTACTAAATTTCCGTTGACTTTACTAAAAATTGACCGGATTTTAGTAAATTTTACTTCATTTTTTACTAATATTGCGTTGACTTCGTTAGTAACGGTCAACTTTTAGTAAAATTTACTACTTTTCGTTAGTATTAATTGGTAAATTACGTAACCGTTACGTGCACGTACCGTTAGCGGCTTCCGACAGTTCACTGGTTATTCTCATCTCGGGACATCTGTTTTTTTCTTTCTACCCTTTTCATCTCCTACACAGTTGATGTGAAGGGGTCCAAATTAGGACATATCAGAAGTTACAATTACACATACAAACAACAAAATATATCGGACAGACTCGATATTTCAAACCATTCCTGCTTGGCACTTGTGGAATTCTCAGGATAACAGACATTCATTGCAGAGAATGTCCTCCCTGCAGAGAAAAGGAGAGAATTGAAGGAATAGCATCATCCCCGGCATCGTTTTAATCCCAGAACTTAATGAGAAATGAACGAGTTCTAATTATTACCTCAATCTACCACAAAGACGGGCCAGTGAGTCGGATCCCATCCTAGCAGCAACATCCTCGACCTCTGTAGCATTAAGTGCTGTGACAGTATCCGCGAGCTTGAACTCGCACAGCTCTTTCAGCGAACAAGCATCGGTCAGGACAGCTGAATGACCGCCGCCTGCTGCTAATTTCCGAACTTTCCCAACACACCTGAACCATGATGGAGATCATATATACAATAGATATGACAAGCTTTGGGGATCGCTCAACTACGTGGAAAGAGGCACTCTTCGTACCAGTCAATGGGAGAAGGATACCAAGCCACACTAGACTTCTCATTGGCCGCTTGACCATAGTTATTATAACCCCAACCATGTATCCTTCCATCCTTCATCGCAATAAGCGTATGAGAATGGCCACAAGCCACGTGTTGAACCTCTTTATAGATTACCAAAGCAGGAAAATTACGAAAAAATGACGTCCCATTTTCTGGTGCAACATTGAAAAATCCGGCCGAAGGACCCAAGCCAAGCTGCCCAATGTTACTACCTCCCCAAGCATAAAGGGCACTATCCTGGGTAATGGCGCATGTATGAACACCGCCACATGCAACATCTCTGATAAATTTACCGTCCAGAGCAACAACTCTTCTTGGCAACAGCTCTTTGTCCCCAGACTGAAGGGAGGAATGCCCCAGCTGGCCTAGGGATCCTAGACCCCAAGTGTAGCTGCAACAACCAAAAACACCTTCATTCTGTGAATTTTAATGGAACCCTATCCAACAGTGACACTCACAGTGCCTACATTCAAATACATAAATATTACAAAATCACTTCGCTCACACTTCGCCTTTATCTGATATAGCTGCTGAATGGTACTCCCCGCATGAGACCTGGATGATCTTCACGAGTTCAGGAGGTTCATCCAGGAATTTGGCATAAGCTTTTATTACTTGAGCTCTCTGAAGCCCTTCACATGAAAATCCTCTACCAAGTTGACCATGCTCGTTATAGCCTGGCAAGGATAATAACAAAGTTGATCAACATATGACAGCAGAACTGCATTCAGGAAACTAAATTAAATGAGCAGCAAGCAGCAGAGCTTGCATTTCATTGGCGCTCTATCTAATGATTGAAAACATTATCATTATGGTAATAATAACAATAATAATAAGCCAGGAAAGCTACCCCAGGTTTGCAACAGCCCTTCCTCGGATAGTGCTGCAGCATGAACAGATCCACAGCTCACTTGACGAATAATCTGATAAGTTAAGCCATGTGAAATTCTAATAAATGCTGATGAAAGCTTTGAAATGCGAACTAAGTATACAAGGACGTCCTGTACCGTATTCGGAGCAAATGCACCCCAGAAGAGACGAGGGACATCTGATCCCTGAAGAGTGCAAGATGATGTCAAGCACACATTCCTTAAAATGAATAACAAAGAAAAATTTTCACAATATATGAGAGACCTGATTTTGACCCCAAATCCATAGCCTACCAGGGGAGAGTGTCCCATCGTTCACACGAGGCCCTGCAATAGCAGCAGTACATTGATCTCCACAAGCCACGGACTTCACGTATTCTGTCTCTAACAGCTTAACCTTCTTCGGGAAGTTTCTCCCTTCTTCGGTCCCATCCCCCAGCTGACCAAAGTCATTTGCCCCTGACATAAGGATGACAAATAATCATTAAATAGAAGAACTCAAGCAAAACAAGTCCATCGTGCCAATCATATTAATTAACTCAACTCCACCAATTCTCTCTCATCCTAACCGAATTTTCCTATTTCACCAGCTCACGAGCAAGTATAACCAGTACTTAATTTGTTATATTATAATGCAGTGAATTATTATTGTCTCTTTCCATGATTAATTCTTTTGTTTAGGTACAGAAAATACAAGTCTAAATCACATGGACCGCCTCAAATATTATTAATCGTGACCACTGGTCTACTGGATTATGAAACAAATACAAAGCCCTAACAAAATGTTGTAGGGTAAGCTAGGGAGATCCATGGGTCGCAATTAAGATAATCTACCGTATGGTGATAAATGGAATCTCCAGTTATCCCAGCCTACCTACATAAAAAGTTATATTGGTGATCATGGTGCTCCATTAGTTGGATTGCAACAAGAGCCAATCTCCCGCTTCTTAATATGGTATCTTACCTGGTTCCCAAGGGAACACCCCAATGGTTAGGGCAGAGGATTCACTTGGAGATTCCAAGTTCAGATCCCCACAGCAGGGCTAGATATTATTACTTACAAAAAAAAAATATGGCATCTTAACATAACACCCAGAAGCAACTGTCTGCCTCTCTAAGGTTTAAATTTTAGGATGAGATATATCAAATTCAACCAGGAACACGACAAAAGATCCAGAAAATTCCTATTACCCAGACAGCAGACATTCACATGTTGTCCAGATTTAAATATCCCAAGCTCACATTCAGTATTAGCATCAACTTAATACTCGAAACAACGAAAAACTTGACAAAGAAATCGAATTCCAAACCCCAGGTAAAAAGAGACCCGTCGGAGGCGACCGCCGCTGTGTGCGCCCTGCCACACGCCACGTCAAGCCACCGTGAGGCAGGGCAACCAAAGAGCTCCGGGGGGAGCTGCTTCGGCACCCTGCTTTGGCTCTCCCTCCCCGTCTGGCCAGAGTAATTGTAACCCCATACGTAGATCGCGCTCTTCGTGGGTACGCTCCTGCCCTTAGGATCACCCAGAACCTCGTCGACGTCCATCGCGGCCAACAGATCGTTCGTATAAGGCTAGAAATTAGGCTTTTCGGAGCAGAGAATCTGGAGAATCGACGAACCGGGATCTGAAATTGAGGGATCAAAAGGGAAAAATCTGGGGACAAAATCCGATATTTCGTTAGCACACGAAGTGGGTCGGGAATCGGGATTCCATCTGGTGGTCATGTCTTGTCGGTTATTCTGTTTGGGTTATTGTCCCACGATGTTTGGAGGAGAATCTTGGACTTGGGCCGACAAGGCCCTGTTTCATGTTTTTGTCCCATCTAATTCCAATTTCGGTTCTTCTCCTTATTCCCCTTTCTCGTCAAGGGGGGGGGGGGGGGGGGTATTCTTTGATCATCCAAATTTCCGTACCTAAGAATCAAAGGTCATGATATGCATAAACGCAACGTCATTTATAGGTAAATATTATGCATGACTCAGATTTTATTTAAAATAATACATGTATTCTCATCGTAATTACATAATGTCTATATTCTTATCGTAATTAATACTGGCTCAAGCATATCAATCTTTTCGCATATTAAAGTCAGGCATATGAGAATCAAAGTTGGCCCTTTATTGGAATGTAATGCACAGTCGAGAACAAAAGGAGAGGCACAGTTTTTGTGATTTCGTCAGGAATTGCATCTACTTCTGATTATGGAGGTTTAGTTGAACTTCATTCTGTTTCTTTATTTGAATCAAGATCGACACAATACATTTTTGCTGCAATGTGACCATTGAATCATTAAAGACTCGTTGACTAGAGTTACTAAAATTTTAACCGCTTGGTTGTGTCGTGATATTACTTTACTAGTCCCGAGTGATATTGCTGATGAACATGTTACAAGAACAGACCGATTCATTGCCGTTCGATGACATTTGCAAAAGAATTGCTTACTCCAGCATCTTCCTGGGTACCAAAAAGTACCCATCATTACAAAGAACTTCCCACAACAGCTGATCCAGCCAAATAACGCAGATCACCATTTATATTACTCAGAACATTTACAGTCTCCTGTCCAATTACGGTAGAAATCCAACATCACCTCGTAAAAGTATGGATGGGCGGAACCGTAGAAAGAACCCTGTTATGGTTATTCACGTGTTTTCTGCTTTGTATATTCACAAGGTCAAATGTCAATCAATATATATTTACAGCATCACTGCTCATCTATGCCATCATCCCGAGCAGATCCACACCGGTCCGTAGACGAGCATTGAGTTGAAGAGAGGTCAGGCTGTTTCATCGAAAACCATCATCTGCACAGACCACCCAAGTTCAGCAGGGCTCATTCATCAGCAAGGACCATATAATGCTTTGCTAATATCACTAGAACTAGCTTAGACACGCATTGCAACATACATGGATAGTTCCGTTGAAAAGAGATCAAGCATGCAGTTTTGGTGGATAAGAACTATCTCAAAACTTTCCCAGAAGAAAGTTTAGCGGTCGATGAACTATAAACAGTATCATTCGGCAAGCTGGGGCAACTGACAAGTATTTTTAGCCCACGAGGACCTTCCACATAAATGTTTAGCATAAGGTCGTCGAAGAATGCTACCTGGCCACAGACAGGACAGCTTTCACTTCTCTCCATCCACTCGTATATGCAACCAAGATGAAAGTGATGCGAACATTTGGTAGTTATTCTGGGATTTTCAGCAGTATATTCTGTCATAACGGGACAAAAAGCATGAATCCCTCAGTTAGTGATGAAAGATTTCAGTAATCAATGATGTACTCCAGAATGCTTCTCCAGGGAAAGCAGGATCTAATTTATAAAATATAATAGAGACAGAAACAACAGTCTTTTATATATGCTATATGTATATGATTCGGAGAACTTCAAAGACCTTAGCTGATCATTGTCGCAGTCACTACTTAGAAGTAAACCTTAGCTAATAAACATTTCCTTTTAGGCAGTAAACAGTGACAACTACAAGATAGATCATCTCTAAAGTAACACTCGCCCTTGTTAAATATCTTTTGTTTTCGGGGACACTCTTCCGTTTAAAAATTTATTGAAAACGAGAAAGTAGCAACAGGGCAACATCAACAAGATTGTGTGAAAAGAAATTACCTTCAAGACATGTGGGACAAACATCTTCTTCCTTAGATGTCAAATATATATGGTCAATATTGGAAGCATCTTTTGCTGAATAGGGCTTGAGAGAGGACTTCATGAGTTGTTTCCCAAGTCCTTCACAAGCATAGTCCAACTTATGCCCCGGGCACACAGCGTCTGATTCAACATCAGTATCACTTCTAAGAGGTTCCGATTCCTCACCGACGTGACTAGAACCCTTCTCTCGTCTCAGAATCATTCCGTCCCGTTGCAAGCCAACACACCTCAGGTCCACGTCATAGGGCAAGGGCCTCGGAGGAGACCGATATGTGTCAGTAAAGGAATTATCATGCGATGCAATGGTAACAGCCGATGCTGCTCCCTCAATGGTTGAAGGAATAGCTCGCAGCTCCCCCCTTCGAAAGATCAATGAATACTGAGAAACAATACAATACGAGCGTTAGCAGGCGGAAAGACAAGCAGGGCGTATTGAAGAAAGGTGAAATATCTCGATAGTCATCTGAATTCAGATATAGGCCACTCGGGTTTAATAAAACAAATAACCAGGTGACTATGAATGGGTACATTCTCATACCATGTTGGAGAAATTCTGAACAAAACAGTCAAGGCAGACACAACTCCTGTACATGTAGCTGCTTCGCAGGCGTTCAAGATCTGCAACTTGCAAGCAGCAACAAACAGACCCCATTGTGTCCAGTTTGAATCCCTAAATTGAGTCTACGGCGGCAAATATCCAGTCTCTTAGAAAAAGTTGGGTCTAAGGTCTAAATTCTTCTCTTATTGCTGTTGTGTATAACAAAGGAGAGAAGACACTATGCTAGCAGAAGTCCCGTGGCCTTTGGGAAGCACAAGTCCTCCCTCCAGCTGCAATGTCGTTGACCAAAATATACCCCCTGCAATGGCAATGAAGACGAAAACACCTGCGAAATACACAATATTATTAAACCATAGTTGTCCTCCCCCGCGGACATTACTTTTGATCACCATAAACTGAACAAAAGAACCAACGTCATCTTTACAAATGGGTATTCACTCAAACCTCAGCAACCACAAATATTACAACTTCTGCCCACCCACACGACTATTCCCAAGAGGGCACATGCAGGTCTTCCTACAACCTCCACCACAAGGACTCGTGACACCAGCAATTCAATGGAAAGAACTCAGAGACCCAAAAAAGTGCATAAAAGCAGACAATCACGAGAAGATCAACCCCCTAAATCGGGGTAATTCCCTAAACTTTCACAAACTTCTAACCCAAAGTCCTACTTTGATCATAACCACTTATCGATAAATAAAAGCTTAGTCCTACAACAGCATGCCACAAAGAACCCAGGGACAATCAAATCAAAACCAGAGTCATCAACAATAAACCCAGAACCAAACCCCAAAAGAAAATGCATCAGAAAATCCAGGTAACAGCTCCGATCATCCGAATTCCAGCTGAAAGTAAACAAAAAAAAATTCAAAAAGAAAAACCCCACGATTTTTTTTTTAATCCGCGGGAATATGATCACCCCCGTCAACGACAATCGCCAAAGCACTTCAAAAACCTCAAATCCAGACACAAGTCACGAAATAAAATAAAACAGCAAAACCCTTTTCCACCTTTTTCTTTCCCTCCTTTTCCCGGGTCCGATCAGCTGCCGACAACGATAAAGAATGAAAAACCCCCGACCAAAAAAACAACTCCTCTTCCCAAAATCAATCCCCAAAAAACCCTCAAATAAAAAAAAACGAATAATTTGATATGGGTAATGCTCGATTATTAGTTTCACTTAATGGGTATCGGAGAAAACCCAAAAAAAGGGGGAAAAATATCAAGAGGCGGTATTTTATTCAAAGAGCAAATCTTTGAACCAATTACTGCAAATATTTTATTGGGGGGGGGGGGGGGCAACCGACGGTGGGGATGAATGATGATGGGTGGTGAAAGAAAGGAAGAAGAGAATTGAAGGTTTGTGGGTTGCTTTTATTGGGCTGGCTTGTGTGTAAAGCTAGAATGAATTTTTTTTCCTTTTCAGACTTCGACTTTTATCCTTAAATCTTACCTTATCTTGTGCTAACTAAATATTCTTCTTTTTGGACATTTTTAATTATATAACTTACAAAACGTATTAAATATTAAATAGTTAAATTTAAAGTAGATGCTTAAAAGAGTTCATTAATAAAGTCATTTTATTTACTATGCCTAGACCCTTCTTTCAGCCCTCACCTGTTCCTATGATAAACAAAATTGGATTAATAAAAATGCATCTTTACTAAATCTTTTGCACTCAAAATTTCAGGTAGTCTTAAATAAAAAAAAAAAACTCAACAGAAGTTGTAAACTTTCATTGGAATCTAATATTTTCTGTGTTCATGGGCTTGGGTCAAGTCGGCCTGGTCTCGGCTCACAATGAATGGGCTTATCCTTGACAGACAATTTGGGCCGGTACCGGGCCCATATGATCGTTTTCAAAGTTCGGCTTCTCGTTTTGGAGCGAAATGCTCTCAAAATGCCCAAAAAGCGTCGCGTCTTCTTCTAAAACCCAATAACCGCGGAGAGAACCTGCTGAAGCTGAAATCCCCGACACTTTTTCAGAAGAAAACCGACCGCTCAGTACCGATCTGCCTGCCGATAAACCCCGACGCTTCCGTCTTGCCGACCAGATCCGACTGCTTTTTACTCCCCAAAACCCTAGCAATTGGGTCGGCATTTCGTGGCGAAGTCCAACGAAATGTCGGTACAGCCGGAGGCGATCGTCGAGTGGCTGCGGAAGGAGATGGGGTACAGGACCCCGTCCCTCGCGAAGCAGTCACATGCGGGCCCCTCGGCTGAGACGATGCGGAAGATCTGCCGCGGTAACATGATCCCTGTGTTCAATTTCCTAGTACGGAAGGTTAAGTCGGAGAAGACGGCGGAGAACATCAGGAGGAACATCGTGGTGCATGGTGGAAAGGGAGAGGAGGGTTTAGGGAAGGGCGCGGGGGGTGGTGGTAGGGTTGGGAAGAAGGAGAATGAGAGGGAGATTGGGGAAAGGGTTGATGAGAGGGTTGCGGCAGAGAAGGAGAGGGATGCTGCCGAGAAGGAGACCAAGAGGTTGAGGAGAGCTGTCCGGAGGATGCGGAAGGATGTCAGGGCGAGGATGCTTGAGGTAGCAAGGGAGGAGGCCGAGCGCAAGCGCATGATCGACGAGCGTGGTAATTATAGGTTCGTGTTTGCCTCTTGATGCTTGCCTGGGTGGGTTGTTTATAGGGTTAGATCCATAGATTGAGTATAGCATTTACTCGCCAGATCTTGAAGTCTAGCATTTTTGTTTAGTCTCCGAATTAAGATGGAGAAGAGGACGGTGCTAACCTAGAGTCTGCCGAGGGATATACAAGAGTTTCCGATGGGTGATAGTTGGAGTTCACCGCATCACTCCTTAACTAAGTTCTGTTTTATGCTTCAAACTGTAGTAATTCCTGTCTTAATTATGGTTGTTACTTTCTTTATGTACAACTGTGCTTAGGCACAAGCAGGTGATGCTAGAATCATATGATCAACAATGTGACGAGGCTGTCAAGATATTTGCAGAATATCATAAGCGGCTGCAGTACTACGTTAATCAAGCAAGAGATGCTCAGAAAACGAGTCAAGAGCCTTCCTCTGAACTGGATAGTATTTATGCTGTAAGCAGCGACAAGGAGGCAGTGTTTTCCACGGTAAAGGGCACAAAATCCACCGACGATGTCATTCTCATTGAAACAACGCGGGAGAAGAATGTGCGTAGGGCGTGCGAGTCTCGTGCTGCATATATGATAGACAAAGTTCGTGTTTCTTTCCCAGCTTATGAAGGAGGCGGTATTCATTCCAGTCCTCAACTAGAAGCAGCCAAATTGGGGTTTGATTTTGATGGAGAAGTGCCTGATGAGGTTAGAACTGTCATTGGGCATTGCCTCAAAAGTCCTCCTCTGTTGCTTCAGGCGATTACTGCCTATGCATCAAGATTGCGGACATTAATCTCTCGAGATATAGAAAAAATTGATATAAGAGCCGATGCAGAAATGTTAAGGTGTGTTTATTTCCCCTTTGATTGTGTCTGTGATGTGTAGTAGAAAAGTTAGTACAGATGCAGATTAGTCAACTGTATCTAGTTGGAAGTTCGTTTGTAGCTTGTGGCCTCTTTAACTGTCTTTTTTTTTCTTAGAATGTTTTGGGAAACTTGATGTATTTTATATTTCATCTCAGATTCTTTGTCACGGCGTTGTTGTTTTTTTAAAATACGAAATCACTTTTTTTTTATTGTTTGGATTATCCTGTCGATAATACTTCTAGTAGAATTGTGCTAACCTTGAGAAATTTTCTCTGTGTTCTACTGTCTCTTGTGATGATAAGCTAAGAAAATTAATTATTCTAGGACTAAGAGCATCTATGGGCTTTCAATAATTTTGCATGTTCTTTGATGGAGAGATTTGATGGCGATTACAGTCCGGCAATATTTGTCATTGACTGGCATATAATGGGTGAGCCCATTTGAAATTGTTTCTTTATTTGGTTACATTCTAACCCGTCCAGCTTTGTCATTATCAGATACAAGTACGAGAACAATAGAGTGATGGATGTTAATTCTTCTGATGGCAGCTCGCCATTGAGCTATCAAGCTTACGGTAATGGAAAGTTTAGAGTTGATCCATCCACCAAAGGATCTGAAAATCAACTTCTGGAAAGACAGGCTAGATTTCTATCTCTATTTCAAAGGATTTCCTCTGTCAGCTATCTACTTTGTATTGCAAAACTTTGAGATGGGTTTGAAAGAAGAGCATCATAATAATTTTGTCTGCTATTAATTTATCTTTTCATGCGGTACTTCCTCCTGTCATTATAAAACTAGTGTCTGCAAGTCCGAGAGAAGCCACTTATGCCAGTAGATGATTGAACTACGTATTCTTTGACTATTTTCAGAAAGCGCACGTCCAACAATTTTTGGCTACTGAGGATGCACTAAATAAAGCTGCAGAAGCGAGAGATTCTTGTCAAAAGCTCATACAAGTTCTGCATGGAGGTGGCGATGTTGTCTCGTCGATGTCAAATGCTGCCTTGGGGAAATCACAGAACGTCAGCAGCCTTCGTCAGTTGGAGGTGAATTTTTTACTCAGGTTCTTTTTAACTGATGATACAACCATATTTTAAGGGTGTTGACATGTCCAATGACATATGTCTGGCATCTTCCAACACGGAAGCCTATCATATGCAGTTGTCTGATGTGACATTCCATTGAACATGGCTGGTAGATGTTCGGATATTGGTCATTTGGATAAAGCCGTCATTCTGATGTTTCTTATTTACTTTTCATGTGGGAATATTGTTAATATTTGCTCCTTTGTTCATGCAGCTGGAGGTGTGGGCCAGGGAAAGGGAAGCTGCTGGGTTGCGGGCAAGCTTAAATACTCTGATGTCAGAAATCGAGCGCTTGGATAAATTATGTGAGGAAAGAAAAGAAGCGGAAGATTCTTTGAGAAAGAAGTGGAAAAAAATTGAACAGTTCGATGCTCGTAGATCTGAACTCGAAGCTGTATATGCAGCTTTGCTCAAGGGTAATATGGTGAGTATCTCGTGATTGTGGATGTTATTGACTGTAATAATCCATCATATTCATCTTACCCAAATTTCGTAGGATGCTGCTTCCTTTTGGGACCAACAGCCGTTAGGCGCACGAGAATTTGCATCAACCACTATCATTCCGGCATGCACTGTAGTTGTGGACATATCTACTAGTGCAAAAGATCTCATTGACAAAGAGGTTTCTGCCTTTTGCCGTAGTCCAGACAACAGTCTCTACATGCTTCCATCAACTCCCCAGGTTAGTCGGTCTTGAGCAGTAATAAGTTCTCCATTGGCACATTCTTTGGAGTGCTGATGGAGATCAAATCGGCTTCAAAATTCTGTTAGTCCTTCACATTCTATGTGATGAACGTTATATTTGAAAAATGGGGCAAAATAGCGAGAGGGAGCACAAACTGGGAAAGTGGACTACTAGGTAGTATGTCTGCATTGCTAGTTGGAGGCTTGAGCCTTCCGATAGATGTATGTGGCAACTTGAATTTCTTAAGAACCGTTCCCTGTTCATGACATTTCTTAGGCACTCTTGGAGTCTATGGGTTCTAATGGATTAACGGGAATTGAAGCATTTTCCATGGCCGAAAAGAATGCTGCTTTATTGACAGCTAGAGCAGGAGCAAGAGATCCTTCAGCGGTGCCATCAATATGTCGAGTCTCTGCTGCTCTCCAATATCCAGCAGGTGAAAATAAATCCAGCTACAAGTGAAGTAGTATCCTATGGGAATCATGCATTAACGAGCTTTCTGCTTTTGATTGAATGAATCTTCAGCATCTGAATTGGAGATAGAAATGCCCATTCAAGAGAAATACTCTATGCTTCGGCAAAGTGATTTTATTTTTTCTCTTTCTTAACTTCCGTTTCCTTCTAATATGTTAATGTAGGTCTGGAGGGCTCAGATGCTGTCTTAGCCTCAGTTTTGGAGTCCCTGGAGTTTTGTATGAAGCTCCGTGGTTCTGAGGCTTGTGTGCTAGAGGACTTAAGCAAGGCAATTAACTTGGTTCATACCCGTCAGGAGCTTGTAGAAAGTAGTCACACATTGTTAAACCATGCATATCGTGCTCTACAGGAATATGAAAGGTAAAATCTTATTCTTGTTATGCCCCTTAACTGGTTCTATTTCCATCCATCAATCTTCATGCTTTCTATTGGAAGAACTTGGGGTGTTGTTATTCCCATATTTTTTCCTGTTTAAACCTGGTTTTGGTCATGGAACGCCGTATCGAGGGAGGAATTCTCAGACGCACAAGTCGGTCTCTTGTGTCGAGTGCAGATCTAAAATTGGTTCTCACACAATGTTTCTCCTCTTCTTAACAGGGCTACTTCCTATTGTCTAAATTTGGCCGCTGATCAAGAGAAAACTGTCACAGAGAAATGGTTGCCTGAGCTCAGGTCCGCGAATTTGAATGCTCAAAATAGCTTGGAGGATTGCAAACACGTAGCTGGCTTGGTGAGTGTCATGTTTTGACTGCTGAGATTCCTCCTCTGGGGCGTTGATGACCTTCCTGCTATTATTATTATGTCAACATTATCCTAGGAACCTGGTAATATGATGTCAAATAAAAGATAAGACTGTGATGGCTTCCTTTGGGGTCTGGTAGGGTCCGGATGCATACTTTTGTTTCATAAAATCCATAAATATTAATCCTTGCCTTTTGAAATTTGCAGATTGATGAGTGGTGGGAACAGCCAGCTGCAACAGTAGTCGATTGGGTGACTGTCGACGGGCAAAATGTAGCCACCTGGCTTAATCATGTGAAGCAGCTCCTTGCCTTCTATGATAAGGGAACTCTCATGAGCTGAAAATTATCCGACGTAGAACCGCTCCTTAAAATTCCCTGCAGGGACAAATGATTAGCCATACATTTTCAGCAATGATCGCCAGTGATGCCATTTTTGCTTCTGAAGTCTTCTGATTTTATGAAGGTGGGAGTCAACCCCTTGACTCCTCTCTTCCCGGCTTTTGAAGCTTCGTTGCCAAGGTGTGTATGAGAGTGCTCGCTTTCCTGTCCATTAAGTCATGCTAAGTTCTGCATATATCGTTTCTTACTGAACCAAATTGGTGATACCACTGCTGGATATCATGGTATCTTGTGTGTATGTGCGTCTGATTCAATTTGTGTCTATGTCATGTATGCTTGTTAGAAAAAGGCCGATATAGCCGGTTTTTGACGCACAAGTAGATCTGTGCATAAAAACAAAACCTATTTCTTCGCCCGTGAACGCATTTGTCCTCTCTGTTCGAGGACGAAAACAAAACACTTTCTCGAACACCATCTCTCGTCCAGAGTTCCATCAATCCTTATCTCCATGGGGTATTGAACAAAGTTTGATTTGAGTAAATGGTACATGAACCGGATGGAATAAAAGCTAATGGCTTCTCTTGGGATTCTCGTGATCCTTACTGGGGGCCGGGGGTGGGCAAGAACAAAACATCAATTCGTTGTCGCTTTTTCACGTGTTTGTAGGAAGTCTTTAAGAAAAATGAGAATGGACAGAAATACTTTGGCAAATCAAGACAAGTGAGACCGCTAACGTGTCCAGTAACTTGTGCTAAAATTAAATAACTCCAGGGAAACAAACAGATGGGGCTGAACAGGGAATGATGATGCAATCACTTGTTCTCTTGCCGCGTTAAGACAACATGGGATAAAAAGGAGAGAGAAAACAGAGGTGTTTCTGACAAGAATGCCGAATCCCAAGTAGGAAAGAAACAAGAGTTCGAAGTCGTGGTGATGATCCCTTTGTTTCTTCTCCTAAATCTCATCTCCACTCTAACCAGACTCCCGATTTCAGAATCATCTTCGGTCCACCCAACTGATGTAGTTCTTGTGGGATCTGTCCTCTGTGACACCACCACTAATTGCCTCCCACAGTATCATGGACATCCTCAGCCTACCCAATTCATCTCAGGTGAATTCCCCCATTCTCTCCTTTTCAACTAAACTCGGAATGTTTTCTTGGAAAGGCCAGAATTTCAAGCTTGCTGGTTATTCTGTTTTTTTTTGGGTCATTTTTTTCTTGTAGGAGCCACAGTTTCGATACACTGTGAGGACTCGGGTTCAGGGGCCAGTGGTTTAGACAAGAAAGCCAGGACCGACAGCCGTGGAAGGTTCAAGTTCCGCCTACCGGACGATGTGGCCAAGGTTGTCCTGAAGAGGGGTGATTCTGGCGTGTGTTCAGTGAAGCTGGTGGGGAGCGGAGACCCCAAGTGCAGCATCCCGTCCTTGGGATCCAGTTCGATTTTCCACAGGCTTAAGTCGACGAGGCATGGCCATAGCAGCAGATTCTCTTCCAGAGTTCTTTCTTTCAAGCCAACGAGTAGTTTGTGTGGCGGGAAGAGAATGACGAACTTTTTCTTCCCTCCGGTTCCGGGAGTCACCCCACCACCCCTGACCCCGCCGATTCCAGGACTCACTCCCCCGCCATTGATCCCGCCGATTCCAGGATTCACTCCGCCGCCACCTCTCATTCCTCTGCCTCCAATCCCCGGGCTGACTCCTCCACCTTCGCCACTAATCCCCCTACCGCCTTTCCCCGGGTTCACGCCCCCGCCGCCTTCCCCACTGATCCCCTTGCCACCGATCCCCGGGTTCACTCCGCCCCCCTCGCCACCACCTTCATTCCCCATCCCCTTCCCACCAGTCAGTCCATTTCCACCAATCCCGGGATTCACTCATCCGCCACCACCTCCTCCGCCTCCGCCAGTGTTCCCTCTCCCTCCGCTACCGTTTCTGCCACCCCCGAGTCCTCCCGGAGGCCCCCCGGCACCCATTGCAGCCTAAATAACGCATACATATGCATATGGTAGCGATCCGTTACATTACTTATTTGAGTGTTTGAATGTATTTTGCTAAAATCAGTTGTAATTCTGTTCCAAATTACAAAAATCGCTATCATTCGAATAATTGAGGAATTTTTTCCGAGAACCATAAAAAATCACCGTCAATTTATTTAGGCAAAATATACGTTTATGGTCTCAATTTTGAGTCAACTTTCTGTTTTGTCATTAACTTAGTTTGTTATATAATTTTGTCCTCAACTTTTATTTTTATTTTTATTTTGGCCAATCATGAATTTTTTTTAGCGAAAGCCAAACAAGGCCTTAATATAGTCTGACCCGTGTCTTATAATAGTTGAGTCTCGACCTCTTATTCGTTCGTCACATAATGTACTTTATCCGTAGTAGTCAACCCCTAATAGAACATCATCCGACCTTCATCGATTTTTCATATTTTTTGACAACATCAGCAACTATCGTTAACTTCTGCTTCCAATTCACTTGATTTGTCCATCAAAATTTTATAAAAAAAATACAAATGAAAAGTTTCAATATTATTTCATATTTTTTGAAATTTTTTTTCCTTTTTAGTCGATAAATGAAAATTGTCTATTAAAGTCTGTTTGGCTTACGCACGATAAAATTCAAGATTGGCCAAAATCAAAATAAAAACAAAAGTTAGGGACAAAATTATATAATAAACTAAGTTAATGACAAAACAGAAAGTTGGCTCAAACTTGAGGCCATAAATTAATATTTTGCCATTTATTTATATACGTAAAGTAAGAGTTTTTTGAAGAAAGAACGTCAATGCGCCTCGTAAACCCTGTTTCAACTAGACAACCTCGTACAACCTTGCCGACGCTGCTCCATTCCCGACATTGCCTGTCCTCTGCTGTCGTCCGACAAGATTCCTGCGACCCAGTTCCCGTTCCATCCGGCACTACGTACCCACAAACGCATTCCTACACCCGTCTCCTCCGAGCATGCCTATGTCAATGCCAGAGTCTGAGCCACTCGTTCGACGAAATGTCCCAGAGAGTCGTCTCGCAGGCTCTGGTCGCTGGGAAAGTCATCCACGGCTGCGGCATAAAGCTTGGGTATTCCTCGAAAGGTTTGTTGGGAAACCTGGTCCTTGATCTCTACGTCAAGTGCGGTAGCAGGGATTCGGCAATCAGGACTTTTGATCGTCTAGAGGATAGGGATATTGTGGCATGGAATTCATTGCTTTCGATGGGTTTGTGGTCGGGGGCATTGAGGGAGGTTGAAGAGAGGTTTAGGTCGGTCAAGCATGCTGGGTTGGCCGGCAATAAACACACATTTGCAATTGTTTTTTCTGGTATTTCGGGACTGGAAGATCGTGAGTTCGGGAGGCAAGTTCATTGTGATCTTGTTAAAACAGGTTTCGAGGATGTTTCATTCTGCCGAGGTGCTTTGATTGATATGTATGCCAAGTGTGGGTGCTTGGAGGATGCAAGGGTGGTTTTTGACGGAACAGAGGGGGCAGATACAGTTTCTTGGACGGCTTTGATTGCGGGGTATGTGAAGGCTCATCGTCCAGATGACGCAGTTAGTGTCTTTGAAAAGATGGAGAAATCTGGACGCAATCCAGACCAAGTGGCTCTCGTCACAGTTGTCAGTGCATACATTAGCTTGGGGAAGTTAGATTTGTCATACAAGTTATTTTGCCAGATTCAGAATCCTAGTATCATTGCCTGGAACATTATGATATCCGTTCATGCTAAAAAAGGATTCGAAGAAGAAGCTGTGGAGTTTTTTCAGAGAATGAGACAGTCTGGAGGAAAATCGACGAGATCTACCTTGGGCAGTGTATTATCTGCAATTGCAGGGTTGGCCAGAAGTGACTACGGGTCGATTGTTCATGCAGAAGCAATTAAGCGGGGCCTTAGCAGCAATGTCTATGTTGGAAGTTCTCTGATCAACATGTACGCCAAGTGTAAGGATATGGGATCTGCGACCAAAGTTTTTCTTGCTCTAGATGAGAAGAATGTGGTGCTATGGAATGCAATGCTAGGAGGTTTCACGCAGAATGGTTATGCTGATGAAGTATTGAGTTTATATTGGGAGATGATAGGTTGTGGATTTCAACCCGATGAATATACTTATACAAGTATTTTTAGCGCCTGTGCTTGTTTACAGTATTTGGAATTGGGAAGACAACTGCATGGTATGGTTTTAAAGAATACGCTCGCATCTCATTTATTTGTTGGGAATGCTTTGGTCGATATGTATGCCAAATGTGGTAATATTAGTGAGTCCAAGAAGCAATTTGAATGTCAAAAGATTCATGACAAGGTCTCATGGAATGCTATCATCGTTGGATATGTGCAAGAAGAAGAAGAGTATGAGGCCTTTGAAATGTTCCAGCGAATGAGTTCCTCTGGCATAGTCCCGGATGAAGTGGCTTTAGCAAGCATACTGAGTGCCTGTGCGAGTATTCAATCACTCAGGAAAGGAGAAAAATTCCATTGCCTGGCCGTTAAGTGTGGTCTTGATACAAGCCTTTATACTGGAAGTTCCCTAATTGACATGTATGCTAAGTGCGGAGTTGTTGAGGCTGCTTATTGCATCTATCTGTGCATGCCTGATAGGAGCATTGCTTCCATGAATGCGATGATTTCAGGCTGTGCTAGTAGTGATTTGCATGAAGCCATAAGCATTTTTGAAGAGATGAGAGCAACTGGGATGAGTCCATCTCAAGTTACTTTTGCTTGTCTTTTGGATGCATGCAATAGAGTTGATAAATTAAGCATTGGAAAGCAAGTACACTCTGTTATTATAAGGAGTGGGGTTTCTTATCACGATGATTTTCTGGGGATTTCTCTCATGGGAATGTACCTGAATGCCCAATTCCTGACAGATGCAAATATGATCTTTCAGGAGTTTCCATTTCCTAAGAGCAAAATATTGTGGACTGCGCTGATATCAGGGTACGTGCACAATGATTGCAATGAAGAGGCCTTGCATTACTTCCGAGAAATGCGAAGCTATGACACACCACCCGACCAAGCCACATTTGCTAGTGTTCTTAAGGCGTGTGCTGCTCTATGCTCATTAAGGGATGGCAGACAAATCCATTCTATTGTTTTTCTGTATGGTTTTGATGCAGATGAGTTAACCGCTTGTGCTTTAATAGACATGTATGCTAAATGTGGAGAGATTGGATGCTCCGTTCAAGTATTTGACGGCATTGATGAGAAAATTGATGTAATAATATGGAATTCTATGATCGTTGGTCTTGCACAGAATGGTTTTGCGAAGAATGCTCTAGAGGTGTTTGATTCCATGAAGCAGTCAAATGTTGTTCCAGATGATGTCACATTCCTCGGTATTCTTACAGCCTGTAGTCATGCTGGACTGGTCTCTCAGGGTCGTTCTATATACCAAGAAATGGTGAAGCATTATAACATTTCACCTAGGTCAGATCATAATGCTTGTATGGTTGATCTACTGGGACGCTGGGGATCTATTGGAGAAGCAGTAAAATTCATTGATGATCTGAGCTGCAAACCCGACTCCATGATTTGGACGTCATTGCTAGGGGCTTGCAGATTGCATGGGGATGAAGTGAGGGGGAAATTGGCTGCGGAGAAGCTGATGGAATCGGAACCCCAGAACCCAACACCCTATATCTTGCTCTCTAACATTTATGCCGCAGCAGGAAATTGGCACGAAGTGAACTTGCTGAGAAGGAAAATGAAAGAAAATGAGGTGAAGAAGTCCCCTGGATTTAGCTGGATATATGTGGGGCAGGAGGTAAATCATTTTGTCGCCGGTGACGATTCACATCCTTCAGCTGGTGAAATCCGCGAAGTTTTGAATGAGTTGACAAATATGACCAAGAAAGAGGATGTTGTCGAGGAAGAATATTATCTGTGTGGAGGATGAAGATATATGCATAGAGATAAGGCTGATTTTCCTCATTCGTCCATGTTTGGATGTCAATCTTACAAAGCAAAGAATTCTTTCTGAAGGATATGGTGCTGTTATGCTTATCTGGTTGAGGAATGGAATTATCATCACTGTTTGATGTAGAGGAGATGTGGTGTCTGCAAATTATAGATTGGATCATCTGACTCAGAATTATCGGAAGAGACGAAAGGATTTGTTGATGTTAGGAAGTACTTCTCTAATCTCTTGAATGCTCTTTTAGGCTTGTGACAAATCGGGCCATCTCTTTTTGAAATTTCAGCTTCTCTGATCTTCCTGAGGACAGCTGCGTTCAGTTTATGGTGCAACCAAGAACCAAGTGAACCAGCTCCCGAGATCTTAGTAACTGACTTGAAATAGGCGCACAACAGCGGTGCCCAGCTAAAACAATTTCTGTCAGAGATGTATGAGACTCAAGGTGAGTCAAGCTGAAGAAACTTTTATTCACAAGTTATATTCCCATCCTCCTACTAAATCGTTGCAGGTCACCGATGAACTACCCAGCATCTTGTTCCCAGATGAATGGAGCACTGACAAAAAAGCAGCCAACGATCAAAATGGATTAGTCAGCCCATCCCAATTCCAGAAACCAGCGAGGGCCTTTCAACCCCATCCCGAAGGTGGAGATCCTATTAATGGCGGAATCTGCCTTATTTGTCTGGCAGAACACACAGGTCTAGAGCAGAAACATCTCCGCATGCCCCAGCTATTCGGTATCTGCATCAAACACATACTCTGGCCATTGAAATATCACCCAATTAGTGGTATCATGGATTTTCATAGTACTTTGCATGAGATCTTGACTCTTTATTCCAAAAGCCAGACAAAATTATTCATTTCTTTACCTCCTCTACAAATTGCTGCAGTTCGGCATTCCTTTTCTCCTTTTTTCCCTGTTTTCTTTTTTGTTGTTTCAAAGCGTCGGATTACAAGCAAAGCATCCCAAGAAAACTTGCCACCAGTTCATAGCTTGTGTGATGCTTTCTTCTCTTTTCCTCACCTACAAAACAAAAAGCTCTTTCAGAACTCACGGACCAACTCCTATGAACCACTCATACTTCTTACAAAAACCCTCTTCTTTTCACATGAACCTCACAAAACCATGCCTCCTTCACCCGACAATTCCGGCTTGGCCGCCGTTGACGTCATTGTCCCTGTTCATCCTCCGTCACCTCACGATATCAGGGCCCCCCTCCTGTCCTCGAGTCGATCAGGCGGACATCTCCGAAACACGATGTCTGCCTTCTTCTCCTCGCCACCTTGGTGTGCGACCCCTTCCTTCCTCACGAAAGTTGTTATGGTGGTACTGTGTGTTTCTTTCACATTCTTCATGCCGATCCTCACTTCCCTCTCGACGAAGCTTCCTGCCTCCGCCACCTCCGACCACATCTCCTTCAACCTCCTTGTTCAGTTCCCTGAGTCATCACTCTCCCTCGTCTCCTTCCTCACCCTCTACTCGACCATGTCGAGTGACCGCCGCGAAGGTCAACCCTGCCATGACTCAGCCACCGTTGCTCGCTCATATCCGTCCGAGCTGAATCGGGCCTTCAGGCACCACCTTTTTATTTTCATTCCCTCGTTCATCGTTGAGGTAGTGCACAAACTGATCTTCATCTCGAAGGCTGACGTATCAATCCCTTACATTGGGAAATTTCTGTCTCCCGGCCTCAACGGAGGGATCGTGATGGTCCTCGTTCTCAGCTCCTGGGCCTACCGTACCGGAATATTCTTACTGGTTTGCATGATATTTCGTGTGACCTGCGAGCTACAGATACTCCGATTCCTCAGTCTCGTCAACATGCTGGAAGGAGACGAACTCGTGAAGGATGCGAGGGCCGTGTTTGAGGAACATGTGAGGATAAGGAAGGAGTTATCGTCAACAAGTCATCGGTACCGGTTCTTCATAATAGGTTGCCTGGTAACCGTCACGGTCAGCCTGTTTGGGGCATTGGTGGTGGTGCTAGGGTCAAAGACCAAGAAGACCTTCCTAAACTCCGGCGACCTTTTGGTATTAACTAATTGTCTCGTCTTTTCTAATGATCCAAGCACATCCGAGGCATGAACTTCTTAGATGAAGACGTGATTTATCATATGTTTTTTCGACCGTAGGTATGTGTTGTGGTAGAACTGAGCGGGCTCTTCTGGTGCTTCATGGGAGCGGCAAGGATCACACACAGAGCACAGGGCATCGCCTCCGTGGCTTCGAGATGGCACATGTCGATCACCTCCTCAACACCTCCCGCGTCATGCCATTCAAAGAACAACAGCAGGGGGGACATCCGAAACACCACGGACGGTTCAGTCCCGGAGGAGGACTTGGACTCAGACTCATCGTTCCGAACCAGACAAGCATTGGGTGAGGCATATGATCAATCTTCTTCACTGAAAACTTTCAAGCAAAACCTGGCAATCTTTCTCACGGGATTATCATGATCTGCAGTGGCATATTTGCAGCACAACAATGGAGGGATAACACTTTATGGATTTGCATTGGATCGCGGGTTGCTCCACACCATCTTCGCCTTTGAGTTCTCACTTGTTCTTTGGATACTTAGCAAAGTCGTCGTCCTCTCTTAATCGCATCTACTAATTACACATTACTTGCCATTGTTATTGATACAATCACAGGAAACATGAATCAAGATTATTATAATTAAGAAGAATGAATGAGGATTTTCTTAATTATCAGAAAAAGGAGTTCGTTTGACCCAATTGTTAAAATATCTAAAAGAGTCATGTGTTCACTAATCTCTACCACTTTTGGCTGATGGTTTCTAAGAAACAGAAGCTAACTATTTCCTTAACAAACTTAGAAGTCCCCCAATATAAGACATGGCTCTATGTGCATTTGGACAGGCCGTGGCAGCGCCTGCTGTGCCCGATCCGCCCTCGCGTTCCTCCTGCTCTTCCTCCTCCTTGTTCCTTGTTAGCAGTATTGTCTCTGCCTCCGCATTTCGCTGCAAAATGGTTCATGGGATGGCAGCTGATTTTTGCTTGTATAGAGCAAGTATGGTGCTAGTTAAGAATAACTATTCCATTAATTTGCGACTAAATTGTTGAATTAAGGGATGAGGCGAATGAAGGACAATCATTATTTTACTTTTATCATCCCGCAACAAAGTGACAGGTTAACATGAAATCTGATCCGCTGTCAATAATTTGCTCCACATCAACCAATCCAATCTAACTCCCCCTGAGGGGACACGTGGCGGCCCACCCACATCTCAACCTTTTCCCCACTCAAACACCCCACTACAAGTACACATTTACTATATTTGTGCATACATATTATGATACAATAATTTTAATTAAAATGTAATGAGTAATTATAATAGTAATTTTTTTTCCTAATTTGGTCCAATTGTCATTTTCATCGTATCATCCCAACAACATCTTCAACCAAAGAAACACAAGTTATCTCTTCAAAACTTTCCACTCCTAACTAACTTCTCCAAATTACAACGCCACTCCAAAACACACACTACAGACGACAACCTGTCCTGTCCAAGAAAAGAGGAAAAGGATAAAAGGGAACTTCCCAATTTTCTCCTAACCTTTTTCGAAAAAATCCTAGAAAGAAAAGAAAGCCTCTCCTTAACTTGGCTGGCTGTGGTGTGGTGGGTGTGGTCCTGGGAACCTCTTCTACATCTGGAGTTAAGCGAATCCCGACAAGATCCATCTCCCTTTCCATGTTTCCTCACCTGGGTCGACGTCAGAATCAGCTCTTCCCGGCAGTTGCCTCATAAAGAAGTGATCTTTGATTCCATAGGCTTCCGGAGGATCCTAAGAAGAGGCGGATTTTTTTAGGGACGGGAAGGTGGTGCCTATGGGGGCTATTACGTCGACCATGGCGGCGAAGTTCGCCTTCTTCCCGCCCGTCCCGCCTTCCTACGTGGTCTCGGCCGAGGGGGACGAGGTTTCCGGGAGACTTAGGATGACTGGGGTGAATGTGAATGTGAAAGAGAATGTTGATGTATTGAGGTTGAAGACTAAGAGGGGGAATGGGATTGTGGCGCTGTATGTTAGGAATCCTCTGGCGGCGTTGACCGTGCTGTATTCTCATGGGAATGCTGCTGATCTGGGTCAGATGTGTGAGTTGTTCGCCGAACTAAGCGCTCACTTGAAGGTCAACTTAATGGGGTGGGTGTTTGGGTTTTTCGGATTCCTCCGGCTGCTGTTTTCTCATCTGATTATTAGGAATTTTGCAGTTAGATGTAGTTATGCTTTGTTTGGATGCGATTGAGTTTGATTAGTCTCTTGGACGAGTGATGATGAAGCTAACTTTTCGCCTTGATTGTTTGCAGATATGATTACTCTGGATATGGCCAGTCCACTGGAAAGGTTTGACCGGAGTAAATCATATTTTCGTTCTTGATTTGCGTGTTTTGAGTTTGACATTAGGAAGGCCTCAGATAGCTGCATCCTTTTGTTGTGGATATCTGAGGGCGTGTTCTTTCTCTGATAACCTTTTGGAGTAGTATAGTTGTGGATGAACTAGAGAAGTTAGTGGTTTTGAGGGAATGTAATTGTTTGATGGGTTTTCTGGTTTGAGATGATTGTGAGGAAGCTGAAAACATCCATCTTTCCTTGTCGATTCAGCCTAGCGAGCAAAACACTTATGCCGACATAGAAGCGGCATACAGATGCCTCGTAGAGAAGTATGGAGCAAAGGAAGAAAACATTATCTTGTATGGTCAGTCGGTTGGCAGTGGACCCACTCTAGATCTGGCAATGAATTTACCGAAATTGAGAGCAGTGGTCCTCCACAGTCCAATTTTATCCGGGTTGAGAGTCATGTACCCTGTGAAGAGAACATATTGGTTCGACATCTATAAGGTGTGCGGTCTTCAATTAATAAAAGGTTCTTGCTTTCAATTCTTAACTGGAATAATGATAGTTTGCCCTCGTTATCACGCAGAACATTGACAAGATACCATTTGTCAGCTGTCCGGTTCTGGTAATACATGTAAGTAGCCTTACGTGGCTCCACGTGGATTTCTGTTTCCAACTTGTTAACATGCTGAACATTATTTATCATGGTTACGTAGGGAACGGCTGATGACGTGGTGGACCGATCTCATGGCCAGAAGCTTTGGGAGCTTTGCAAGGAGAAGTACGAGCCCTTGTGGATCAAAGGAGGGAATCATTGCGATTTAGAAGGTTTCCCACAATACATTAAGCACCTGAAGAAGTTTGTATCCACCATAGAAAAATACCCGAGTTCCAGGAATAAAGATAATCAGCCGGAGAATCCCCGGTGTAGTGCTGATTGCCGAGATAAGCCTAGAATAAGCACGGATAGGAGAGATAAATCTAGACTGAGTACGGAACGAAGAGAAAAACCGAGATTGAGCCAGGATCACAGGGATAAGTCGGGAGCCAGCACTGAGAAGAAGGAGAAGACACAGAAAAGTGTGGAGGCCCCTGATAAACTGAGTATTGTTTCGGATCAGCCAGAAAAGGCAAGGAACAGTATAGATCGGTAAGCTTCCTCACGACTTACGAGGCTTAATCTGGCGAAACAATGCGACTGTTTGAAGACTGTAGATGGCATACTCCAGCATGGGTCATATAGGATCAATGGCCATTTACTAGCAAGCTTGTGACCGCTGATTTGACTCGACGTGATGCGCTTGTTCATGCATGCTTTATTACGTAATCTGGCAACTTCTCCGTGCTTCTGGTCAAGTCTTGCCTGTTGCCATAACGGTTATGCTGTTGCTGATATGCAGTTTCGGAGAAATCGTGAGATCTGTTGGTCTATGCAACATTCACTGCTTTAAAGCACCAGCAACTGGCGTGTGATGCAGTCTGCTTCTTCCAGTATGTCCGGCGACGGTGCCGTGGTTGCTTTGGGAAGGGTAAAAGGCAAGAAGGGAGGAATACAGGGCCATGAATTTTGACGGGGCAAAAGATTTGTTCATAAGTTTGTTTACTATATATATCTGTAGTTCTTATTAATGAATAAGGATAAGGAGTTGTTGGGATGTGATACTCAGTTCATTTGGGTGAGATTTGCCAGAAAATGAAGTTTCCCCTCTTCAGTTCTAAATTTTGCAACATGGACGATTTTTTCCCACCTTGAAAATTCCATTCAACTGCAGAATGGATGGGAGGGAGGTGATTCAGTTGGTTTTGTGATGTGCTTCTGAATCTATAGTGAAACAAGATGATCATACCATGAAAGTAACAAGAAGGGAAGTTTTTGTAATAGTCTGGTTATTAATTGCATAAGGTAAGTGTGATCCAGTTAGAACTTGCTTTTGGGCCACTGGATCGATAGCAAGCGACAGGCAGGCCATGCCAGTAGAATTGATCATGCTCATGCGCCTGTCTGTTCCTCGCGGCTTACCTGCTGTGGCAATGCTCCCATTATAAATCTACTAGCACCAAATGCTCCCTGGAGCTTCCGTCGGATCTTCTGAGACCGTTGATATGGGGTTTCTGGTTTGGAGCAACTTCGGTGTTTTAGTGACTGTAAGGGAAGGGAATGGCTCGAACTCGAGCTCAGTCTTGGGTGAGGACATCTGCACCTTCCTTATGGAGGAGACTGGCCGCTGCTGATCCCTCTTTAGTCGTAGCCACCACACGGTCATCTCCTTCGCCACCCTTCGACATGTCTTGGCACTCCGCCAACGCCATATCTGCCATGGCCCGACCCCCTCCCTCCCCCCCCCCCCCCCCGAAACCTTACTTGTCATATGTGAATATATCGGAAAGATTTGTGGAACAAAGAAACACGATTTGATAGTCGAGGTCTCTATAAAAACAGTTGCTAAAATGTCAAACGATTTTTACCCAAAAAATGTATCCATTTTGGCTCTCCGCTTGCCACCCTCCGACTGATCCAACCTTCCCTTCGTGCCCTCTCTCGAACCAACACAGCATTCTCCGACATGTCTGTCCTTGCGCACATAGCCCTGGTCCGACCAATTTTCGGCTGCCTCTGTGTAAAGGGATGAGAGGCATCAATCCTTACGCCCATGCTTCCTTCTTTGTAATACATACGAGGATCCTCCCCGAGATTCAGCGAGACGAAGAGGTTCTCATCCTTTGCTTTCACGAGCCAAGTCCATCACTCCTTTATTTCATTGCTAAGATTCCTTAATCACTAATGTGACTGCTCTTTTGTCTCAGGTTGGGAATCCTCAACACGGGGGGGGGGGGGCTTTAGTCCCCTCAATTCTCTAATCTACAGGACAAACTCTCTCGGATGTCAAATTATGTTGATTGGGCTCATGCACTTGTTGGTAACCAGTTATTGGTCCGATTACCAGGCTAATAATCAGGCTAATAATCAGGCTAAAGTGGAACTCCAAGTGAGTGAACAACAAATGGAAATTCCTACTCCTGCTTCACACGAATCACCACACCAATTCATTGGTATCTCCTATATGATGGGTTATAAAATCTGCTAGAGCTTGATTAACTCTTCTAGTTAATAAATGACTTTCAAACCTCATTGCTACCAACATAATGCCTTAGTTTCATTGTTGAATAATGATCCGGCACGTAGAGAATGAGGACAAAAGGACAACAGGACAAACGAAAAGGTTTGAGACGGGGTTTTAGAGTCGGGTTGTTGTCCTCAGTGCTCCTCCCCCCCTTTATCGCCATCTCCTTCCTTCTGTCTCCGAAATCCAATCCCCCTCACTTCTTCATCTTCGGAGTAGAATTGGAATTCTCCATCTTCATAAACCCCATAACGAAACAATCCCATCCCCCTCCCCCCCTTCCACTTCCTCCTTTGTACTCATTCCAGCCACTTTCAAAATGTCCATCCATAGACCCCCAATCCTCTCCCACTGCCTAATGCTGCCGCCCCCAGGTTTCCCTCCTCCCGATCACTCCCAGAATCCCCGTTCTTCGACCGCGACGTGGAGGACATTCGTTAAGGACTCCGGGGTTAGGTCCCCCGCGAAGTCCTTTAGTTTCGGTGCTCGTGGCTATGGCTTCTTGGGTGTGCCCTGGAAACGACCGGTTCATCAGGAGAAATTGATAATTTGGGGTCTCGAGTTAGTTTCCCGTCGAATTTTGAATTTTCATGATATGGGTGCTTTTCGAAACGGTGAGGTTTCATCGAGCGAGGAGTTTTTCGGGGGGAAGCCTAGTTTCCAGACCCAGGCAGCGGGTGGGTTTTGTCCCAAAGGGTATACTTGCTTGGTTGAGGCCACGGTTTCGACTATGGACGTGGAGGATGAGGTTTCGGTGGTTGAGGAGGTCGAGGAATTGTTGGCCGAGATAAGGAAGGAGGAGAGGAAGGAGAGGGAGCTCCAACTTAGGAGGGCTGTGTCGGATAAGGGGATGGGGTTTAGGAAGTGTAATGCGTTGATGAAGAGACAGGCCAAGATAGAGTGCGAAGCGTGGGAGCAGGCAGCTCAGGAGTATAAGGAGTTGATAGAAGACATGTGTGCGCAGAGGTTGGCTCCAAATTTGCCGTACATGAAGTCACTGTTCCTTGGTTGGTTTGAGCCGATGCGAAACGCTATAGTCAAGGAGCAGGAGTTGTTCCAGGATGGAAAGAAGGCTGCACATTTGGCTTATTTTGATCAATTGCCCGCTGATAAGATGGCAGTGATTACGATGTACAAGTTGGTTGCTTTGTTAATGACTGGAGAAGAGCCAGGGACTGCTAGAGTAGTACAGGCAGCTTGTACCATTGGTGATGCGATTGAGCAAGAGGTATGCTGATTTTTGTGATCTAATCTACCTTTGCTTCGGACGGTTTCTGGTGTCCGAACTTCTTTTGTCAGTCACTCTGGAAGGTGGGTTTGATCGATAGATGAAAATTTCAGGCTTGAATTAGTTTTTTCTTTTTCCTTACAACTCGGGATTTGATTTACTGGAATGAAAATGGTTTTACTGATCTTGAATTGGACAGAATTAAGCTATGCTAATCTATTACTTTATAGCTTGAAATTTGTGGTTTACATGACCCTCAAATCATAAAATGTAAACAAACTCAACTGCCAACCAATTGTTAGTCTCCATCGGAAATTTTGTCTATGTATTGTATACCAAACAACAATTTGTATTCTGTATTGTTTCCCTCTCTCTTTTTCAAGGAGGGGTTTAGTTTGATTCTACCCACACCAAATGGGGACTAATTTAGTTCAGAAAGATGTAGAGTAAGCAATATGTAACGGTACCACTTAGGCATTAGTGAGGGTATAAACACAATTGAACCCAGTATTCAAATATCAATTTTGTAGGCGACCCCAATTGTGATGGCTTCTGTTGCAAGCAGGTTAAAATCCATCATTTCTTGGAAAAGACAAAAAGGAAGAAGGGAAAGAAAAATCATGAAACTGATGGAGGCAGTTCAGACGAGTTATCGACAGAGCAAGAGAAATTGACATTTAAAGTCTCTAACCTGTTGAAGAAGCATAAATTGCCTGCAGTGAAGCAGCTACTGAAGGGGCAAGATGGCTTCAAACCTTGGAGTCAAGACACAAAAGCTAAGGTTTACATGTGTTCTGAAACCTGCTTCACGGTTCTCTTTTTTTTTCTTTCCTTTTCCTTTTACAGAGTTGATTTGCTATTTGTCTCTCATTGAGCCATCACAGGGGTTTTTTTTATTCAATCTCAGGTGGGAAGCCGCCTGATTGAATTGCTAATACAAAATGCATATATACAGTTGCCGAGTAGTCAATTGGCGGAAGACCCGCCGGACATCCGACCTGCATTTGGTCACAAGTTTAAAACAGTCACCAAAGACACAAAGTAAGTCTCACTATGCATACCCTCCTTCAATGATGTTTTCTGGGACTTAAGATAGGTCGTCATCATCAATTTTATTGTTGTTGACAGGAATTTTGGCAGAAGATATGGCGTAATTGAATGTGACCAAGCAGTAATTAACGGTTTAGAGAGCGCAGTAAGTGGGCGGTGGTTTTATATTTTGCGAAGACATTGCTTTCTGTTTCAAAATGTCAAATGATGTTGGCACTTTGTTGTGTTGCAGCAGAGACATATGATTATTCCTTACATGCCAATGTTGGTTCCTCCCGTCAAGTGGACTGCGTATGTGTTTTCAGCTTTGTCTACAAGATCTTTGTCTTGCACTTGGATTTCTTGTTTGAATTGTGAACTGAATCTGACAGCTAATTGGCACATTATGCCATGAATAAGATAATTGTTTTATTCGGTCATTTTTTGTAGATATGACAAAGGGGCGTACTTATTCTTACCGTCTGCTGTGATGAGAACACATGGAAGCAGACAACAACGTGAAGCAGTGAAAAGAGCTCCTGAAGGCCAACTCAAATCAGTATTCGAGGTTAGGGATATTTCTTTAAGTTGTCGCAAGACTCGCAAGGATCATTGTTGTGAATCAGTCACATTTTCCCTTATTCAGGCCATTAGTTTATGGTGTCTGTTTTTGTAACAATTTATGCCTGTCTTACTAAAACATTTTTGTATGTCTGTTGAATGAAATCCCAGGCTTTGGACACGCTAGGGACAACAAGATGGAGGGTAAACAAAAGGGTGCTTTCTGTTGTGGATAGAATATGGAGCAGTGGAGGGCGTCTTGCTGGATTAGTGGATCGCAGTGATGTAAGTTACATTTAATTAATGCCAATCAGTTGCTAAGAGATAAAAAGGGGCATCACATGCAATATGCACCTGTTAGCAGGACAGTGTTAGTAAAGGGGGGAGGATCTCTGTATATATACGCAACTTTACCTTTGGACACTTTTGCTAAGATGCCATATGTATGCCTCAAATTTGCCTGGTCATGAGAAGGAGAACTTTAGTGCTGCATCATGGCTCGCTGTCTGATTAATTCTCATGTAATGCTCTTATGACTTGCTAAGATTTCTTCTTTTTTTGCATGATCCTTGTACGAAGAATGTGGAAGATTCCCCTTTCATGCTTTGCAGGTTCCCTTACCAGTCAAGCCAGAAACAGAGGATGAATTATTGATTAAAAAGTGGAAGTGGAATGTGAAATCTGTTCAAAAGGAGAACATGGAGCGACATTCTCTGCGGTGTGATATTGAACTCAAGCTTGCAGTAAGACATGCAGTTTTCACCCAATCTATGATAGTGCACAAGTCATGTGCCTCTCGATTGACTCTATGCATTCTCCTTAAGACCTCTAAAGCAGTTCTTGGTCCTGTGATGCAGGTTGCAAGAAAGATGAAAGATGAAGAAGGCTTCTATTATCCACATAACCTTGATTTCAGAGGGCGAGCCTATCCAATGCATTCTTATTTAAACCATCTTGGTTCAGATCTGTGCCGTGGCATTTTGGAGTTTGCTGAGGGTCGTCCTCTTGGAAAGTCAGGCTTACGCTGGCTAAAGATTCATTTAGCCAATCTCTTTGCAGGCGGTGTGGAGAAGTTGTCATTAGAAGATCGAGTAGCATTTACTGAAAACCACTTGGATGATATACTTGACTCAGCAAACCGCCCTCTTGAAGGGAAACAATGGTGGTTGAATGCTGAAGATCCATTCCAGTGCTTGGCAGTTTGCATCAATCTCACAGAAGCTTTGAGAAGCCCATCACCTGAGACATTTTTGTCAAATATCCCTGTGCACCAGGTATTATTGTTTACAATTTTATTCTTTCGTATTACTTGGGAGAGAAACTGTGTAATGCTCAAGTAGAAGTCTTTCTAACCATTCTGGCATTTGAGTCTTCTGTATTCAGGCTGCATTATCAAAATTTTTGTTGGAAAAACGAACATTAGTGCAGCCATTGAAATGGCCAGTAGAATGCACGGCGTTTTAGATATTTCTCCAGCATTATTATCCCAATGCGTGAATCCCTGTTATATTTGTCACATATACCAGGGAACCTTACCATGGAGGCATGCTCTTGTTTTAGTTAGGTATTTTATTTGGTAAAATAAATTAGTCCCTGCCCTTTGTTTGGAATTGTTATTAGATTTTCTTTCATTTTGCCACGGCTGTCTTGGCTTCTTGTAGCCAATGCCTCGAGTTTTTGCTAGACTTGCTCATTTTTGACAGGATGGTTCTTGCAATGGTTTGCAACATTATGCTGCTCTTGGAAGAGATAAGGTAACATAGCTTCCCTTGGCAACGACCATCTCTAGTTGCTGTACACTTGCATGTATGCAAAGAGTAATATCCCAAGAGCCCTTCTATTTTAGAAAATGGAGTTCTTTTAAGTTTGCTGGCCCACTCTGCAAGCTTGGGTTTGCCGAAAAGGTTTTTGAAAACACTTTCGCATGTCATGTTTTACATCAATTTCCTTTCTAGATGTTTAAGAGGCTCTATCGAGTTCTCTCATCTTGTATCCTATATTTTGCATGTCATTGATACTAAAATTTCTTCAATATATAATCATTTGGAAGCTTTATCCAGTTGGGTGCAGCTGCTGTCAATTTGGTGGCAGGAGAGAAGCCTGAAGATGTTTACTCAGGAATAGCGGCTAGGTAATGGCACTTTATTGATTTGATGGCTTGTTATGATTGTCATGATTCCTTGAACTATAGGAGGTGCAAAGGCAAGAAGAGCTCTCTGCCTAGGTGGTTTAGGGGAGGGTGTGTGCTTACTTATTTAGTCGCGTCCTTGTAGATCCTTTTCAATAGATCTGGCATTCATGATCAATAGGTCACTACATGAACAACCTTACATTTGCTAGAAAGCTTGCTCGGTAAATTTTATTATCATTATAATTTTTATTTTTTCATTGTGAAGCCCGAACAAACTCATCATGCCGAGTTACTCGTAATGCGAACATTTTGTACTTTAAATGTTGCCAAGATTGTGCCTGTTCTACCGTCTTTGTATTCTGGGGATACAGTTCTCAAGAATTCATACTTTTGTTATCTTTCAGAGTACTTGATATGATGCAGCGAGATGCACGAAAAGATCCCGAGGTGTTTCCTTATGCACTTCATGCAAGAGCATTACTTAGTCAGGTTGTCTGCACTTTCTCATGGTTCATTAGAACCAGACATCTTGAAATGTTACCATTCATGGCTGATTTATGCCAATTTACAGGTCGATAGGAAACTAGTAAAGCAGACGGTCATGACATCTGTGTATGGTGTCACTTATATTGGTGCCCGGGATCAGATCAAACGGAGATTGAAAGAACGTGGAGCTATCTTGGATGACAGTGATATTTTCGGCGCTTCATGTTATGCTGCAAAGGTTCGCTCTTGTTACAGTAGTTGCTTTGGACTCGCTGTCGTTATCCTGGGGATAGGGGTAGCTAATGATTCCATCCCCATTGAGTTTTCATACATATTTTGACTTTCATGATTGTTTGACCTGCTATTGATAGTTTCTGCTTTCTCTTCGTCAGGTTACACTAGCTGCCCTTGGGGAGATGTTTGAAGCTGCTCGGAGTATCATGGCTTGGCTTGGTGAATGTGCAAAAGTGAGCTTTTCTTCTTGAATTTATGACACTGCTGAATATTGATCTTTCCACATTCTGATATCTCCTTTTATTATCAAGATAATTGCATCCGAGAATCAACCGGTTCGATGGAATACTCCCCTTGGACTTCCCGTGGTGCAACCCTACCGGAGAGTAGGAAGACATCTTGTAAGAACTGTCCAGTGTATTAATATAGAAAACTGAAAGCTATCGATAGTATCTATTATGGTATGGACCCATTTCGCTCTATTTTGCAGGTTAGAACTTCCCTCCAGATTCTTTCTTTGCAAAGGGAGACAGACAAGGTAACAACGTTTGTGCCTGTGACTATAAATCTCTCTTTTCGTGAAGCCGAATCTCATTTGGAGTTACTTGAGTTAGATAATTGTTCTAAATTGAAATCGACCACGCGATGGATAAGTTCTCATTGCCCGATCCATGTTTCTGGTTTTTGTAGTTTTCTACATAAAAATTTTTGTTTGCCGCCACACTGTTTACTTGTTGCAAACAAACTTCTGAGTTCAAGCTTCACTACATTCCAGGTCTTGGTCCAGCGGCAAAGAACGGCTTTCCCCCCGAATTTCGTGCACTCCCTAGATGGTTCTCACATGATGATGACCGCGGTTGCCTGTAAGGAGGCAGGGCTGACCTTTGCAGGTTTCCTACTGATACCATTTTCATGCTATGCCATCGGTATGTCCAATTTGATGCTAAATATTTCTTGTTCAATGTCAACTTTGAAATTCAGGGGTACACGATTCGTACTGGACCCATGCTTGCGATGTGGATGAAATGAATTGGATTTTGAGAGAGAAATTCGTTGAACTACACGAAGCTCCCATTCTAGAAAATGTATGGCATGCTCTTAAGTTTGCCTTTCGGTTGATTTAAAGTTTTCTGTATGATAGAATTCTTTTGATGCATCGTCTTCTTTTTTGGGGTGCAGCTGCTTGAAAGTTTTCAGGAGTCGTACCCTTCATTGTCGTTTCCACCTCTGCCGGACCGGGGGGACTTCGACTTAATCACTGTTCTTGAATCACCTTATTTCTTCAACTAATCAGATACAGGGATTCCCTCAAGAGATTACCATACTGGTCGCCTTGTCCAATGCTGGGCTACTGCGTTGCACTGCCAAGATCAACACTACTGCAGCCAGCTTTCAACTAAACACGGTAAGCATTCTACCCATCCTTCAGCCTAACTTGTGTTGCCACCTCATCTCATGCCCAGTACATACGTCGGTGTAGATGAAGCCTGGCGAGGAAGTTTTTGTACAGGGGGGACTTTCTGAGGCGGAGGCATTAGACCCTTTATGTGCCAGAGAACTGGGTTGAAATCCGCTAATCCGGAGAACCCTAATTTCGACTAAAAAGAGGGTGGCGAGGAAAGGGTATTTTGTGTGCCTTGCCTGATGGAAGTGAAAGTTGTGCTCTTAGCCTCCTGTAAAGAAAATGAGATGTCACTGTCTTCTATATAATGGGGTTATAGTTTATCCTCCCGTGTAAATAGAGAAAGAAATGGGAAATAGGAATGAGGCCTGTGATTTATGAGGAAAAATTCATCTGTAAATTGGATGCCTGTTTATTATCTTAAGCTTAAAAAAGCTTCACTAGTAGAAGTATGTGTCATTTCTGCATGTGTTTATCAGGGAATTGGTCTGTTGATGAAACCAGAGTGCGGTTCTGGTGTGCTTTGGATATTCATGTTTAAGCTGTTGTTGTTGTTTACTTATCTAATTTAGGCGACAAGTTTATTTACATAATATTATTTGTCGACCGGGTTACAAATACCATAGCCTTTGTTTTTAAATAGTTTGTAAGCGATTAGTGGTCAATTTAGTTTTGGATATATCATTTGAGCATTGACACTGGAAGGAATTTCATTTTTCACATTAAAAACAAAACAAATAATATCATTTAAGTCGTCAACTACTGAAATTCATTCGAAGATGTTTTAGTTCAATGATTTAATTTTTTTTTTGACTTTTTTCTATTACTGAATGTTTAATAATATTACTTATTTTTGTTTGAATTTTGGAATTCAATTTTCATCCTGCTTACTTTTTCCCGTCATATAAAAAAAAAAACTACTACTTCGCAAATTTTAGAGACAGCTAAATGCCATACCACAATGAAGCTGCTACAACTTATAGCCTTATCTCATCGTTCAAGTCTTTTTTAAAAGAAACATATTTTCATAATAATTTGTACCTTTTTTTATCTTTTTACTTCGATACTTCAGTCGTAAATGCAAAAATCTCGAATCGGATCCTAAATTTAAGAAAAATAAAAGAGACGTAGAAGATTGACAAATTAAGATTTAATCATACAAATAAGGCAAAATATCAATTTATGGCCTCAACTTTGAGCCAACTTTCTGTTTTGTCCTTAACTTAGTTTGTTATATAATTTTGTCACAAACTTTTGTTTTTATTTCTATTTTGGCCAATCATGAATTTCTTCTAGCGAAAGCCAAACAAGGCCTTAATAGACAATTTTCATTTATCGACTAAAACGAAAAAAGATTTTAGAAAATAGGAAATAATATTGAAACCTTTCATTTGTTTTTTTATTATAAAATTTTGATGAACAAATCAAGTGAATTGGAAGCCGAAGTTAACGATAGTTGCTGATGTTGTCAAAAAATATGAGAAATCAATGAATGTCGGATGATGTTCTATTAGGAGGCGACTATTACGGATAAAGTGGATTATGAGACGAATGAATGAGATGTCAAAACTCCACTATTATAGGACACATGTTAGACTATATTAAGGCTTTGTTTGGCTTTCGCTAGAAGAAATTCATGATTGGCCAAAATAGAAATAAAAACAAAAGTTGGTGACAAAATTATATAACAAACTAAGTTAAGGACAAAACAGAAAATTGGCTCAAAGTTGAGGCCATAAATTGATATTTTGCCTACAAATAATGAGCTCACGAATGATATATTAAAAAATCATTAATGAAAGAATTGTTAATGAGTATATATCGCAGATTCCCTCGCAACAAATTAAAAGAAAAAGAACCAATTAAACCACCCAGCAGAGTTTACAAGTAACAATTATCAAATAAAAGAATTATAAAAAATTGACGAAATTGAAAAAATAGTATACCATCGAATTAGGTTTAGTCTAGAAAATCAATGAAACGCCCCATTTAATTTTCAAAGTACGCCAAACGCTTCTTGGATGACCACCCTCTATATATATATAAAACTAATCACCTTTTTCTCCACGATCAAACTAATTGACCCTTTAAGAGTGGCAGGCATCCTGATCGTTTTAGCATCGTTCTTGGAATGGAAGAGGATGAAACCCGTAGCCACAACATGTAATTTTGCAAACTAATATGGGATCGAACCTTACCGGGACGCATTTTCATCCGCCATGGCCATGGCTCTGACATGAATTTCCTGATCATAACAACCCTCTTCCTCACGTCGGCTGACATAACAGCGGAAATCACGGATTGGTCGTACTCGTTCCACTCCCTCTTTCTCCTTTCATGTTAACAGGCACGCACTACGTTGTTACCCAACACAACCGGTCGCAAACTCGGTCAAGAGGAGCCCCCGGTGGTTTCTTCTGAAAGGAGAAAGCGGGAGCGGAACAACTACCACCACCCCGCCTGAACTTTTGCATTCTCCGCATCTCAGAATTCTTCCATCGGTACTTAGGAATTGTGTGTGTGTTTATATATATATATAGAGACAACCAACGAACAATATTTCGTTAAACCAACGAACAGTATTTCTTAATATTACGAATAGAATAACGAAGAGATACTAAAACATTTAAAAGTAACAAAACAGCTTGATTTTTTTAAAACGTACAAATATAATTTACTAACAAATCAGATTTTAAAAACAGATTTTCAACTTAGAAATATAAAATAAAATCGTCAGTATGATTTGTTTTAACAACAATGAAGGTGTTAAAGATAATCTAATTGTTTTAGAATTAGAACTAAATATAATCCTCTCTATCTTTCATTGAGAGAAATGCACGTTAAGTGCAAATTTCAACTCAAATGTTTTATCATACCAAAATGTTAGAAATGTGGATGATAATTGACAACAGTGATAAATAAGATGTTTATTCGTAGCACCAATACTAGTAATAAAATGTGAGAAAAGGGCAATGGCAGGGATTGATCGACAGTCCTTTTGCAATCACTACATATTACAACAAGAAGCAGAGCCCTCACTTTACTTTTTCTCACCTCCAAAGCTTTTCTTATATCACAACATGTTTTATCTCATCTCAAGCAACAAACCCCAACCCCTTAATTATACAAACACTAATCATCTTCTCCTCAGAATTCCAACTTTTTGAAGGTGACCACCACCACAGGAGGCCTTTGTTGGTTTCCTGAATTCGATTCCCACTGCTACGAGGACCTTATTATTCCCGTTTCTCATTCTTCTTGAACAAGGCATACGCATCGCTGTAGATGGCTACCAGGTTCGAGAAAACAGCCAGGACAATCATGAGGACCCCTAGGATCTTGTCCTTCCTCGTTGCTACCCCGTATCGGTCCCTGTGACATCAGCAGCTAGTTAGCATCCGACTTAGAGATTTCGATAATGAGAGGAGGAAGCAGGCAACAAGGGGAGCGCAAGGAAGGCTTGACAACTCACCTCAGAGTAATAGCTGCGGGAAAAATGAAGCCTAGACAAACTGCAGCAGTTGCGCCAGTGAACTGGAAGGCATCCCAGATGCTGGGGATGAAATTTGCTCCCAGGAAGATGAGGGCAATGAGACCAGCTGTGATCGAAGCAAATCTTGCATTACTAGAAGCTAATGGACTTGCAGAAGGAAATAACAGGCCATCCAAGTTCAGTCGGAGAGGGTAGAAGACGACTGGGAACACGAGCATAAGGTGAGCAGCATAGCTCACACGAACGGCATCGTTGAGAATGGAACTATACGGAATGCCGAGGTCTGTGTCAAAGTTAGCGAGCACGTCATCGAGTGTCCCGTCTCCAAATAGGAGGAAACCAAAGAAGCTGGTCAGGATATACACCGACGAGCACATAGCAAGAGAAGTCCGAACTACCGCCGTTATCTGAGTAGAATCTTCAAGTTCATTGTCGATGTTGTGAACTGAAAGAAAAATCCAGACCCAGAAAAAAACTGATTAGCAAGCGCTTTGAATTGAATTTTAACAAGACTAAATAAAATTATTCTAATAGAAATAACGTGAAAACAATTCCAACAGGAATACGGGACCAGGGGAGACAAAAAAATGACATTTAGTAATGAACTCTACGATCCAGATTAGTGCATACCATTGTAGTGGCAGATATATGCAGTGACAAGAACAGGTACAACGGTGAAGACCTTCCAGAATGATGTCAGATCTGTTATGTCAGGTAGTAACCTTGGCATAGCAACACCGCTGCTAATTAACTTCACGACTGAGATCCCAACCATAATCACAAGAAATACTACTGCCAAAGCAACTGATAACGCGGATGTGAACCTCAGTGAGTCTGCAAGGAACAACATGCAAACAGTACATCGGACAAAGGAGCAGGGACTAGAAGATACTGAACTTTCAGATTCCAACAGTAATATAGGCAAGTAAAAATAGACAATTGACTCTGATCAGAGTTGTTACCAATACGCTTGAAGCAAGCAAGTGGAGCAAATACCCCAAGGGTCGTGACAATTAGAACAAAGCTACGGCCATTCCACCAGTGATCTCCAAACCATCCTTCAAGCACACCAGCATGGTGAACACCACTCGAGGATGTTCCCGATAATACATCCCCTGTAATCAAAATAAATAATGAAACATCAAGATATTAGTCAAACCACAGCTTGAGACCCATCAAACAAAAAAAGAGGTATAAGAATAAAAATAATATACAAGCTTTATCCAGACCAGGAATACAAGTGAGAATAACAAGGCATGTCCACAAACCATTCGAGATCATGCTTTACATGCAACAGAAAACAGCAAAGAGATACCAAGGGTACATGATGTTCTCGTGTGAAGATGAATATTTTACTAATATATAACACAAGGAATCAAGCAAATAAACAACCGATTGCAGCTCCTGAGCATCGCCCCCCACCCCCCATACAAAAACAAAAACAAAATTATGAGAGATTCAAAGAATGAAATCATACCAATAATGATCATGTAGACAATAAGCACTCCAATATTATTAATCAACACACAGATCTGCAGAAGGATCTTTCCGTACTTCCCAAAGGCATTGCCCATCAACCCCCCATAGGAACCGACCTTCCCAGCTCTACTGAACCTAAGCAAGAACTCAATCGACTTCTCAGTCAGGAAAGCCATGAAAACTATCATAGCTATCCCCAACCCGAGACCCAACACCTTCATGGTGGCTGGCAACGCCATAATCCCAGCGCCCACTATTGTAGTCGACAAGTTAAACACGGCGCCTGTGAAGGACGCGCCATTGAACTCTTCGAAATGACCGTAACTACTATCGCCGCCATGACTTTTTGGCAACAATGGAGTATTCTCGTCCATGGTTATCTTCTTTTTCCCTGATCTCTTCTCCTTTGGTGAAAGGTCCCCGATCGTCATCCTCAAACAGACTTACACCACCCTCTGCAAAGAAACACCCCCCCAAATTCAGCTCCAAGACCCAACTCCAGCAAAAACAGATAATGAACCCAAACAACAACAATTAAAACTAATTACCAAGCAAGATCGAAACCTTTAAGGAATCGAGGGCCAACCCAACTCTGAATCCAGCGAAATTCAACCACTAACTACCCCAAACTCGGGTCTTTACACAGAAACAAGGGGCACTCCCCCAAAATTCACACCCCTGTGCAATCTAAAACTGAAAACCCACAAAGATGAAGTCTTTCAGGGGTCCCAGCAACAAGAAACAACAATCAACCCAGAAAATCCCTGGAATTTCATTCCTCTGACAGGAGAATAATCAACGACCGGAAGAATCTAGGTTTATTGTTACCCCCAAATCATAGGAATCGCTTGAAGAGAGGATAGAAGGCCTACCAACAAATACAACCACCACGACACAACAAAACAGAAAAAAAGGGGAAATGCGAAAGCAAAAGACCTTTTTGAGATAAAGAGTTGCGAACAAGACCGAAAATGGAGGTATAAATAAAATCAATCGTCAAAAATGAATGCAGGGGATATTGTTCAGACAAGCAGGAAAGATTTCTTTCTCGAGTATATAAACACATCGTACGTACATTAAATTCTATACATGCAATTAAGTATTTAACATTTGGTTGTGTTTGTTGGACCGTTTCCCCATGCTATTTGTTGTATGCCGAATAATCATTCCCGAGGGAGAAATAATAAATTTAAGAACGACGAAGAAGAAGAAGTAGAGAAGAGGGACACGCCTTTTTAGCGCATCGTCAATTGTTACAAGGGGATAGAAACGCCGACGCAGCGCCATCCAATATAAGTCAAGCATGAATTTGGGGGGCTTTTGTTGTATCGAATTTGATTTTTATAAAGTAGAATTCACTTTCGAAAATTTATATTTAAAAAAGCCTACTTTTTTTAGAATAATTTGGTAATTAATGTATGTTTTTATTATGTTAAAAATTTCAATAATTAAGTTCGAAATATTAAAATAATACTTCAAATCGGAAAATATTTTAACTACTAATGACAAAATTTTGAATTTGAATAGTCTGAAAATGATATTTCGTTTATATATAATATTTGATACCTAACAGCAACAGCTAACTACTAATTACTTCATTATTTCTCATCATGTGCGACAGGACAAGAGACGTCGTCGTTTACTGACGTCTTATTTGCAAGCATACGATGAGGTCGGCCACCAAACTTTTTCTTCTTTCGCATCTTCTGGTGGAAATGAGACGGACTCGTTTTTCTTGCCTTCCTCATTGTTAATTTACACAACTTCATGAAATTGTTTTTTTCCCCCCTTTTTTGACCAGTCATTTGCCAACATTTTATGAATTGATTTTTTCCCAGGAAAGAATTAAGTATAATATTACTTCAGACAAAAAATTTCTAATTTATGATTATCAGGCTAATCCTCCCTTATATCATCAACTCCAATAATGCAACGCTAAAAAAAATTATTGATTAGATTTTCGTGGCTGTGGTTGATCCGCCTGTAAATGACCTCCCCCACCGCCATTACTCCGACACGTGTCATCGACCCAGTTAATAGAAGACCTCCTAAATCTTCTTCGTGCTATGCCTCTGATTAGGCGGCCAATCTCAAAAGATCTGCAAAATCATGGATTCTTGGTTTACTGACTGAACATCGCCTCGCATTATGAACAAAATTTGGCAGAAAGTATCAGATGTGGAATCCCGAGATTTTATGTCATCTCCATCATTTCAACTGGGATGGATGAGCTCTTGATACCTAATTTTGGGTCACCTTTCATGGGAACAGCCATCCATCCCACATTTCAACAAAGTTTAGGCTAAAAAGGACACGAGACCCTTGTCCATAAGAAGAATTGCATGGAACAACCTGGGAAGAGAATATCGAGAACAAACAAGAAAAGAGACGAAAAAGGATTAGGAATGGCAAAACCAGGCACACAGAGAACTTCTTCACTTCTCCCACTTGTCCTTTGTGGCATTTTTGGACATGGCATGGGAGTGGAGTGAATGTTTGTTTCTTGGCACTTACCTGGGATATGGTCGGCATGCAAGGACAAGAACTCCTCCTCATGGGTCCACCGGCCTAATCAGACGTCAGTAAAATAGTTAATACTAGGGGGGAAAAGACAAGTGGGTGAGGTGGACCCAATGAGGAGGTGATGTTTAGTCACCTCCCTCTTTGTTATCCCTCCCCCTGTCAATTTCTTGCTTTCAAATGATGAGGATAGAAGAAATCAAGAGGAGCAGAAGACAAGGACAGCCAATAATGACATCTTGATGATGAACAGAGTACATGATTAACATCTGCTGCTACTGCTGTTGTTGTTGTTTGTTGTTTCTCTCTGTTATCTGGGTTATCTGCATGAATTAGAAACAGGTATTGATTGAGGCTGCCTTATTTTGGATGGCAACCAACTAATGATTTTGATTGACCACCATTTGCTGTCGTGGTAATTTTGGGAGGAAGCAGAGGTTGCATACCTAGGTAAACAGACGTTCCGGAACCATATTCTCCACCACTCGCGAGCTTCGATGAGACTGTGGTTTCGCTAGGAAGAGTTTGCAGGTGTTTTACTGATGAAAACAACTCCGGTGATCCATCGCTCCAAAGCATCAAAACAGCTATAGCAGTTGACGATCGACGCACCAGATCTTCTGCCACGAATTTCCTCACATTGCCAACCTTAGAAACTTTATGCCCGTGGTTGTCGTGGATAGCAAATTTCATGAATGTAGGCATGCTACTAATTCTTGGTCTTGATCAGTCATTTCTGGTTCCTCAATGACAAGCAAATCGGCCACAGGAGCATAATCTGATCCTCTCAGCTCCCTTATCAACAAGTGAAGTTTGGAATATATATCGCCACTTCTTGGACGAGCCCTCTCACCTGCCAGAAAGGTGTGAACCTCATCCTTCACCTCAATACAGCACACCCTGGCTCCTTCCTCAATTTACAATGCCTCATCACCTTCCCCATCTTCAAACCGTCCTTCCACATACCAGCATTAGCATAAATATTGCATACAAGGACGTAGGCGGCAGAGTCTTCTGGAACCAAATCCAGGATTTTATTTGCTGCCTTCTCTGCGGTTCCCACGTCATTGTGCATGGGGCAAGCACTTTGCAGAGTCCTCCATATAACATCATCTGCTTCGAAGGGCATCTCGTTTATTAACTTCAGAGCTTTACTGTTCGACCTGACCTCCTAAAGATATCCACCATGCAGGTATAATGTTCCAACAGGGGCTCCAAACCTTATAATCTCGACATGGCCTCGAAATACTCCAATCCCCTTTCAGGAATCCCTATATGCACGCAAGCTCAAAGGACTGAAACAAAGGTGGAATGATTTGGCTTCACATCGTTGTGCTGCATCCTCTTCACATCGTTTTGCATTCCATGTCCCAAAGTCCCTCTCCTTTGCCATTTCAAATATCAGTCGGCAATCATTCAATTCCCCACACTGGGAGTACATATCAACAAGAGTGCTGAATATGTTCACATCTTTCTGCATCTCTGACTTAATGGTTTTAGCATCGATTTGCTTCCCGAGACTGATTGTTGCTAGGTTAGCAAAGAATCGAGAATGGTGTAAGTGAAGTTGTCGGGCTCAACCCCCATCTCCAACATACGATAAAAATATCCTTGAATATCTTCACTTTGCTTTAGCATCGTGAATCCAGACAACATCTCTTTCCATGAAACGACTGTATGTTCAGTTATTCTTTGATGGATCTTCTCAGCCTCCTCCATCCTCCCACAATTGGAGTACATATCAACAAGAGCACTTCCAACAAACAAGTTTAGTCCCATTCCCGATTTTATTATTATATTATGGATTTCCATCCTGGAGTTTAGGGCTTGCTGTCCTGCGCAAGCTTTCGACACACTGCCGTAAGTATATTCATCGGGCTCTCTTCTTGATCGAATCATTGAGACGTCGAGCTCCATAGTCTCCATTACACTGTCGTTCTGCTCGTGAGCAGCAATCACAGAGTTCCAGGACACGGCATTATGTACATCCATTTCACTGAAAACACAAGAAGCCTCCTGGAGAGCTCCACACTTTCCATGCATAGCATATCCATTATCCAATAATGCACATTGAACTGTCACAAAGTAACCAAACAACAATTGATCATCAGGGCATGAACCTGAAGCCCCTCGACAAATCCCTTCATCACCGCACATGCACTCAATGCACCCAACAAAGTAATCTCATCAAACCCATGCCTAGACTTCTGGAGAAGGCAAAGTAGCTACTAGCTCCAGGGCATCGCAGCCATGATTTCCCCTTGCATATCCAACTACCATCGCACTCAAGGACTGTAAGCTACGCCGTAGCATCAAATCGAATACTTTCCTAGCATCCCTGTATCTATCAAACTTAGCATACATATCCAATGTCGCGGTAACTACAACAATATTGCCTCCAAAATCACTCTTCAACGGGTGCGCATGTAATTGACTCCCTATTTCAAATGCAGATGATCCTGCACAGGAACTAAGAACACTAGCATAAGTGGATTGACTTGCGCCGCAACCCGATCTCAACATTTTCCTATACATCTTTAAACCCAAAATTAACTCACCATCGGGGATACATCCTGCGATGACAGCTCCACGAAACCCAATTTCTTTCCGACATTTCCTGAAACAGTTGAACCGCCCAGCTTAACTTATTCCACTTCCATACATGTCAACAAAAGCACTCGCAGTGACCACATTTAGGTCGTATCCCATCTTAACCGTAAGCCCATGAATTTGAACTCCTAAACGGACCATTTCCAAACCAGCACAAACTTTCAAGACGATAGCAAAGCTAGTGTGATCTGCCTCATCCCCGCTATATCTCATCACTGAAAAAATCTCAATACACTTCAAACTCTTCCCATTCAGCAAAAACCCAGACAACATCGAATTCCAAGACACCACATCCTTCTCGTGCATTTCCCGAAAGAGACCCTCCGCGACAGAAATCTCCCCCTTCCCCACATACCAGAAATGTGGCATTATGTGAAACCGTGTCTCTGACGGGCATTTCGTCAAACACCGAACAAGTAAAGTCCGGGCGCGAGCACCTGACATACGTCTGGATCAAACCCTTGGTGACGAGCGCCATGGGACGAAACCCGGAAACTATCGTGCGCGCATGGGCTTGCTTCCCGGGATTGATAAACCGTCCGGACGCACATTCCTGAAACACATGGGAAAATGTCTTCCCGATGTACGACGAGTTGGCCGGAGGAGCCGTATTCGGGAGTCCGCTGGACGCCACCCTCGAGAAACGAAGGAAACGCACCGACGAATTCGGCGGGAATACGAGCGATGGTAGTTTGGCGAGGAAAGAGGCCATAGACGAAAATGGCGGAAGTCATTTCGAATTCTTACATTACTGAGTTGAGCATTCTTACATTCGAAAATGGCCCGGGGAGCATTCTTACAAGGCATCAATGGCGGCATGGGGGATTCACGAGCACATCCCCATCGTACAACGAGGCACGTCATAGACAACATGTCAAATCCAACGGCTGTTGTTCATCATCGTCGCCCCACCAATCGTCAAGTCTTCTCCTTCCTTACATTCTCGTTCCCGTCGAACTCCAGGGACATCATCCACCAATCGTGTCCGCATCAACACGAAGAAAACCTAAAAATCTCAATTTGGGAATCCCTGCCACGCCTCGCTGGAGAGATGTCGTCCTCGCCCACGGATCCCCTCGAGTCTTATCCGGTCAACGATCCATGCCCCGATCTAGAACCTCCTGTCGAAGAGGACGCCCCCGAACAGGTGAGCCACTGCATCGGTTTGCGCGTCGTGAGCATCGATTCCGAATCCGACTCCGATTATCTTGAATCGGAGGATCCGTATTCGTTCGATTTGGGTTCGGAGGTCATCGACAGCGGAGGGTTCGAGTGGGAGGAAGTTGCGGAGAGCGGCGATGCGAACAACGATGTCGTCGAGGAAGTGACGGCACTGTCGTCGGATTATTTCACTGACGATGAAGAGGACGACCGGTGGGAATCTGGCGGTGGAGGAGGAGGGAGGATATCGGCCGTTCGTGACCTAGAGTGGGAGTTGCTTGTCGCGGTGAACAACGTGACCGGGAACTTGTTCTTTAACAACGATCTGCTGTATGACATCGACGGCGATGCTTATTATGTTGAGGATTCATCCGATACTCTGTTCGATCAGTTTATGGATAACGTAGCTGAGATTAGGGGGAGCCCTCCGGCTGCGAAGGAGGTGGTGGAGAATTTGCCTGTGGTCGTGGCAGTGGATGGGGATTCAGAGCTGTGCGGTGGAGATTGTGCGGTCTGCAAGGATGAGATAGGGGTAGGGGTTAGAGTGAGGACATTGCCGTGTTCTCATTTTTATCACGAGGAGTGTATATTGCCATGGTTGGAGATGAGGAACACTTGTCCCGTGTGTCGGTATGAGTTGCCGACGGATGACGCTGAGTACGAGAGGAGCAAGACTGGGGATGGACAAGGGAGGCCGACATCTTGGGATGTCAGGGTGAATGAAGAGTTTGAGCTGTTCGTATAAGGGAATAAATGAGGTTATCCCTTGCTTTTGTACATAGAACTGCCTCCATTCGATTCAATCTTCGGGAAAGCAAATTCAGTGCCAAAGCTTCATCAAAAGGTGCATGCATCATTATGGGTTTCGCCGAGTTTGTAGATATTGAAGCTAAGTGTATGGCATTTTTAGACTATACCTGAAAGTCGTTCTTGAATATGGATGAATAACTTGGCTCATTATATTGTCTGGTGACGGTTCTTGTGATCAATCCTGTATCGGGTACACCTTTGCAGAGATGCGCCGTTGAGATGGGCTATGTCGACAAGTCGTGACTACCACATGTGAAATTAGTTCGGTCTGGCTCTCCGGTGTTCTCACAACATGTTTGGTTTCTGGAACAAATGAAGGAATGTATCGAGCCATGTCTGCTCACATCAATACACTTTTGCATCCTGCTGTTATTAAAGGCGACAAACCAAGTGCGAGATCATGGGATGCTCATCATCGTTCCCTTGTAAAATATATCTGCGATACTACTCGAACTCGGACTTATCTGTTATACATGCTGGGAATGAGCATTTTTACAGTGGATGGACTGTGAAGCATCATCTATGGTCAGATAACAATACCTCCTCCTTCATACGTTCTTTGCTGAGTGCCTTGTGACGAGTTCCACTCAATCTTGGCAAGAACAGAACATTGTCGAAACCTGGTTCAGTCGACTTCCCCGTTGCCCTGCCGCGGCCTCAAAATCGACAAAACAGCAAATGGGTTGGGAGGGGGGGGGGGGGGTGTTACTACTGGGTCGTCCAAGTTATTGTACCTGCGTCCTCTTTTCTCTGCTAATCATTCCACCAATGTTGCTGCTAGCGAATGGACATTCCGGATTGTTAATTTCCAATCGACCCACCAGGGAAAATACCGTCCCAGTAACTAATGATTACATCTTTAATAGAAACGTGAATCTTTTGAACTCGGTTAATCGGGGTTTGACTCATCCCTTAACCTTTTTCAGTCAACACGCCTCCAAAATTTTCTTCCTTAAAGTTAATTTATTTGCATCTGGGTTAACTTTAATTCACTCCTCATTTCTTAACCCATCTCTGATTCAAATACTTTTTAGTTTCCTGTTTGCATATAATAATTCATGGGGTTAAGATCAAGATCAAGATTAAGATGAAGACCCACTTTCTTGTGTGTTTGTTTTTGGGGTTTTTGGCCCCTTGATTTTGTGCAGGATTCATAGTGGATTAAGACCCACCTTTTGTTTAGATTTAATTAAGATGAGCCAACTTTTTTCATGCGTGCCCAATATTTTATAAAGAATGGGGCAGTTACTAAATTCTTCTCCAAAAGGTGAAAGATTACTGGCCCCCAACAACACAAACCCGATGAATTATATATATGTTTGTAAACAATGACTCATAAGGAAGTCTCTTGACAATATGTTATAATAATCCTTATGATTGTTTTTTTTTTAATGGGAGAGCCTTTTTATTTCTATTGCGGGGGGGCTTTTCTGTGTATCTGCTGATGTCAAACAAAAAGTTTTTTGCTTCAAAGATTAATTGTTTGCCCTATGACATATTTACGGCTAATTTAAAAGTTTTCCATAATTTTATTTTCTTTTTTTTTTCACACAGAAGAGTGACCAGAGTTGATAAAAAAGAAATCAAATTAACCTTTCCTGGTTTTATAAATTAAATATTTTCTCAATTGAATTAATCCGGTTAAAAGAACAAATTTCCGTGAGAATTTTTTTAAAATATAGATATATTTGAGGTGACAATTGATGTGATTAGTGCAAAAACATGTAGTCAGGAGAAAAAGGAAGAAAATTATGGTGCACCCCCACATACCCATCGCTCACGTTAGCACCGGCCCCCACGCACCTCCCGTCATATCATGCGCCCATGCCCTGTTATTCTCATCCGAGATAAAAAAAAAAAAGAGAGAGAAAATTAAAACAATGAGAATTTTAACATATATTTGGTTTACTTTTCGAAAATTCGCATAGACTAATTTAAACTCGATTTAGAGAAAATATAAATTACCGGTAAATTACGAATCGAGATTTCAATTCAAATTTCTTACTTATCATTATATGTGGATGAATTACAACGTATCATAATTCGTAAAGTTGAGAAGACATGGGCATGTGGGTGGGAGATGAGCACCAACCAAACAAGCATTGAGAATTACTATTGATTTCACCTCCCCTGTGTTTTGTTTTCCCCATGTCTAGATTCTCTTCTTCTTCTTTCTAACTCGGGATTGAATGTTGGGTCCTGTTTGGTGCAACCAGGGAAAAAGGCGTTTTCTGGGGAAAGTCATGGATGACTGTGCGTGTGCGTGTGGGGGTTCAAAAAGGAGCTTGAATCAAAGGGAAGTAGTCCCCTCACCCCCCCCCCCCCCCCATCCGTGCATGACCAAACACCATTATTCCAGGATGTTTGTCCCTTTGTCCTCCCCCCTATTTATTTATATTCATGTCTCCACATTCTCTCCTATTTATACGTCGACGCGACGACGTGATATAAGTCCCGTTTTACGATGTCATTACGATAATAAGTAATGTAAACAGTTTTCCTTTTTATGACAGGCGATATTTGTTGTATATGTGTTCTGTTTGGTTATGTTTTACTGGAGAACACCGGCGGGGCCAAAAAGATTGAGCACCACCCCGGCATGAGAATCACTCGTGCTTCCTCGATCCTAGTTCGAATGATTTCGTTGTAAGCCAATGAAACCCTAAAATTGGAAGATCAAACAAGAGAACAAGACAGTAGATTGTAATAAAGGATGAAGTTGTTGGGAGCGTGTTTCGTTGTCTAAATATCACTGGTAATAATTAAGAAACAATACCTAATCCTACCAAACACGTAGTGTTTGTTCCTGAGAATCTTTCCAATGTCTCTCCACTCACCTTCGTGTGTATAAATATGTTCAAAAACGGGGAATTAGCTCTTCCATAACATCGGATACTGATGCCATTTCTCTTCAGAATGTTCCATACCCAATAACATACACGTGCTAGAATTTGATGGTTCGTGCTTACATTCATTTAGTTTCGTCTAAAACTTTGTTGAATTAATAATTCTTGAGCAAAAAATTAGAGACCGTCAGTAGAGTCGCCAATAATTGCAAAATCAATGAGACAAAACTTCGTGTCAACCTCATAAACTTTAAAACAAAAACGGGCAAAAGGAAAGCCAATACGACTAAAATCGTTCTCTTTTCGTCGACAATAATTTTCTTTCTTTCTTTTTTTTTGGGTAAAAAAAGCAAATATCATCTTTATATATTTATATAAATAAACTTTTCCTCTTTGTTTTTTGTTCAATCAAAAGGGAATTTTGATAAGACCCTTTCGTGGATCAGTCAAAGATATTGCTCTTTATATCTGATCAAAAGATCAAGTGTCTAATAAGGACACGACCCTTATACTATCAATTTAGTGAAATTCGAATTCCAAACTCATGAGCTTAGCTTAATACATTTTTTGTTTGGTTGATGGACGAACCACCAGTCAAGTCTCTTCTCGTAATTTCGAATCTCGACGGCCGGAATCGGGTGCTCTTGTCATTTGTTAAGACTAAATCTCATGAAAACAAGCAATCATTTATTAACACTAAATAGTATGCTTAATGCGAGTATGATTTAAGTATATGTGAAAGGAGAGGCACACGTGAGTTCCTAATTAAATGGAGCCTTTCCTTGACTGAATTATGGCTAATAAAAGGGACAAATCAAACACAAAAAGCTCCAACACGGCCTCTGGTCAAGGAATCTTCTAAAGCCTACTTAGAAAGAAATAATAAATTTAAAAGGCAATACAAAAGAAGAAAAGGAGAAAATCTTAAAGGGAGGTTGGAACGAAACAGAGAGCGTTTCGACTGATTGATCGTTCAATTTATTTATTATTTTTTTTTTAAAAGGAGAAGATAAGAAAGGAAAAGGATTTGGGGTGCATTGAATGGCTTGTATAATCGAATCGAATCAATCATTTTGGTAATACAAAGTTACAAAAATGCTCTACAAGTGTCTGGAGACATTATCATTTCTCATCGTCTGTCTTCTTTGTATAGTCTGGTTAAATATCAAACGAAAATATAATAGAGATTTCGATGAATATCTATATTGATTGATATGTTCTTTCTAAAAATAACCCGAGGATGAAAAAGAAAATGTGTGGAATAATTTTAGCTCAAAGTATGAAAGTTACTTTTATATTAATAAGATCATTGGACACACATATACTTCTTCTCCGGCCCTCCGGACAAAAGATCACACAGCTCTTTACATGATATCCCGTTTTCTCCGACCAAGGCAGCGTGGGCGGTGAATTGAAGAAACAAGCAAAATACATGTAGTGACAGAATTCTTCTTGACATTACACAACAACGATCCAAAACCCTAACAATGCGAATGATGGGGTGGTGTCCAAAATTGATGATGTTAGGAAAAAGAAATTCAGAAAAAAAAAGGTGGGGGGAAAGGGCCAAAGGAAAAAAGCAAATAAGTAGACAAAAGAAGAGAAAAGGGATTAGTCTGAGTATGTCCTCCATGAGACTTTTGACCGCCATTCCAAACAAACACCCCACTCATCCCCAAAAACCCCTGAAAAATGGAAGAAGATGTCTTCAAGTTTCTTCTTCCACTTTCAACTCTCTTTACTTTCCTTTACTCCTTTCTTTTATATACAACTTGGTGAACCTTACGGCTCTCCCTACCCTTACCACCCACACGCATTGTGTGAGGAAAAGACTCCTCTTTTGTAATCTATATAAACAAATATATATGTATATATTACGAGCAGAAGCCAAATTTCAGAGAAAGATCACAACATACTGCAGATCAAGCAGACTGAAGAACAGAGAAAGAGAGGAAGCTTGGGGAGAAATGAAACATTCTCATTTTACTGGAAAAGTTTGTTACAACCAACAACCAACTGCACTAAAATATATATAAAACTCTGTGTACTATAACTAAGTACAGCCAGACTAGTTGGAGCTATTGTTAACTAACACAGCTTAATTTGTATGAATCTTGTTGCCACCGCTTCAATCCTGTGCTCTGCGTCCTGTCTTTAATCAGTAAGGCCTTCTTCTTCTCACACTCCCCCTCAAGATGTGAATTATGAATGTCAATAAGTCTCATCTTGCCTACTAAAAATCGGAATCGCATAGGATGTAAACCCTTTGTCAAAATATCAGCTCCTTGCATCTGTGTCACAACATGACCGATCTCAATTTCACTACTTGCCACTTTTTCTCTCACAAAATGCAAATATATCTCCCAATGCTTCATACGTTCATGAAAGACAGGATTTTTGGTCAAGTAGATGGCATACTTGTTGTCACAGAAAAGCTGTGCTGGTTGCAAAGTAATGCAGAAATTTTTCAACAAAGCTCTTAACCATACCAATTCAGCTACAGTTGAAGCAATTGCTCGATATTCTGCCTCTGTAGAGCTCTTGGAAATTGTCCATTGCCTTTTTGACTTCCAACTCACCATGGAATCTCCAATAAAAACACAAAATCCAGTTGTTGATCTTCTTGTTTCTATGCATCCAGCCCAATCACTGTCTGTGTAAGCCTTAAGACACAAATCAGAGCAACTTACAAAACACCCTTTCCCGGCATAGACTTCAAATATCTCAGAACACCACAAGCTACATCCCAATATTGTTTAGTAGGGCAACCATAAACTGAGCTAAACTGTGCACAACATAAGCAATATCTGGTATTGTTATCCCCAGATAGATAAGCTTTCCTACTAGTTGTCTGTATGAAACAATATTCACTGGGTTTTCTTTATCTCCACGCATCAATTTGACATTAGGTTGTAAAGGAACAGAAGAAGGTTTGACAGCTAGTTTACCTTGCTCTTCTAACATCCTCAAAGTATAGCCTCTTTGTGAGTCAAATATTCCTTTACTTGACCTTCCTATTTCTAAACCCAGAAAATATTTCAAGTCTCCTAGGTTTCTGACTTTGAAATATGCCTCCAAATGCCTTTGCAGCTTGTTAATCACTTCCTCATTCGATCCTGCAACATCAATGTCATCAACATACACAAGCACATCAACATAGCCCTTATTTGTGTTACTTACAAACAAGGAGTACTCTGCCTTAGACTGAACAAAGCCAACAGCCAGCAAATAATCCGTTAATTTGATATTCTACTGTCTGGATGCTTGTTTAAGTCCAAGGTCAATGAACATCAAGGAAAGTTTATAAACTAAAAAAGTCCTTGGACTTTTTTAGTTTATAAACTTTCCTTGATGTTCATTGACCTTCAATCTCCCCCCGAATCAGCATACCCTGCGGCAACTCTATGTAGACTTCCTCATATAAATCACTATTAAGAAAAGCATTGTGAATGTCAAATTATCTTAAGAACCAGCCCTTAGCAGCTGCTAAATCAAAAACATTCTCATAGAAGTATGTCTAGCAACATGACTGAAACTTTCTTGATAATCAATCCATTCTACTTGAGTATACCCTTTAGCCACCAATCCAGCTTTGTATCTTTCCATGGAACCATCTGCCTTCAACTTAGTTTTAAAGACCCATTTACAACCTATAGGTCGTTTTCCTTCAGGCAAAGAAACAATCTCCCTTGTAGAATTGTCCTCCAAAGCATTGAGCTCATCATTCATAGCCTTAACCCAATGTGGAATATGTTTTGCCTGATGATATGACTGAGGTTCCAGATGATTTTCCAAATGCACAAGAAAAGACTTATATGGAACAGAAAGTTGAGAATAAGCTATGTATGAATCAATGGGATGCGCAGGTACAGAGAAAGGAATAACTAAAGAAAGAGAAGTGGACTTGTCAGAAGCAGATGAGGAGGGAGCAGCCAAAGCCATATAAAGCCTATGGTGATAATCTCTGAGATAAGATGGGGGCCTTCTTTCTCTTGTACCTCTTCTTAAAGTTATTCCATTTTCAGATTCAGACTCAGAATTGTTAACAAGTTCAGAATCAGATTCAGACATAGTTTCATTAACGAAATCAGAAGCAGGTACAGATTCAGAGTTCTCATTGTTAGCTATGTCTTCTGTATTGTCACCACTACTGTACATATGACCAAAAACAGAACAAGAACCATTCAACTGTGAAGAACAAGAACCATTATCACTATTGATGACTGTAGAAAGTTTGAAAGAAAAAATAGATTCATAGAAGACGACATTTCTGGAGATTGAAATTTGTTTGGTGTCTAAATGATACACCATATATCCTTTAGCATTTAAAGGATACCCAACAAAAACACATTTATCAACTCTCTTATCAAACTTTGTTCTATGTTGAAAAAGTGTATTTACAAAACAAAGTGACCCAAACACTCTCATATGAGAAAGAGAAGGTGGCTTACAAAATAGTACTTCATAAGGAGTTTTAAATTTCAAAACTGTAGAGGGTAATCTGTTTATGATATAAATAGCTGTCAAAACAGCATAACCCCAAAATTGTAAAGGCAGACCAGATTGAAAGAGTAGTGCTCCAGAAGTAGAAAGTAAATGCTGATGTTTTCTTTCCACTACTCCATTTTGTTGGGGAGTTTTTGGACAACTTACTTGATGTAGAATACCACTGTTTTTGTAAAAATCAACCATGATAAACTCAGCACCATTATCTGATCTAATTATCTTAACATGTTGATCAAATTGGGTATGAACCATTTGACAAAAGTCTTTGATGTAATTATATGTTTCACTCTTATGTCTCATGAGATACATCGAGGTTCCTCTGCTAAATTTATTAACTTTAGTCAAGAAATATTTAAAACCTCATATTGCTTTAGTTGAATATGGTCCCCGGATATCAACATGTATTAATTCAAAAACACGAGCACTTTTAGTCATACTCAAGGGAAAAGTCAATTTCTTTTGTTTAGATTGATGACAGGAACTACAGACATTATTCTGTTTGACACAAATTGCAGAATTTATCTTACTCCAACACTTGAGCTTGTCTAAAGAAGCATGCCCTAGCCTACAATGCCAAAGATCAAATTCATCCAATGAAATGAACGTAGAATTATGTTGACTTGATAGACACAAAGTCTGTTGAGAATCATTGACGCTAGTACTCTCAGGACCGCTCATCTGTTGCATCACATATAGGCCTTTTTGTTACTCAACTCGCCCAATCATCATCCACTTTTGTAAGTCCTGAATACAACAGTAATTTTTCAGAAAAACAAGATAAATTGCCTTTAGAAGTAAGTTTGCTAGCTGAGATAAGATTGCAACAAAAATTTGGCACAGACAAAACATTTTCAAGCACAAAATTATCTGCAATAACAACTACACCAATGTGAGTTGCAAAGTGCGAACCAAATCATTGCAGTGCGACCAAGCAGGATAAACGGGATTTGTATCATAAGGCTTGCATATACTACCATCGATGAATCCCAATTTATTTCTTATTGATAAAGCAGTCTTAACAGATCTAGACCAAGAAAGATAATTTCCTTGCAGGAGTTCTGGAGTTACCAGAACGCTAGTCTGCCCATCCGCGAGGCTCACAAAGAAAGGAGATGAGGGATCGAGTTCAATCTGCTTACCAACACGAAAAGCTTCTATCATGATCGCTTCTCACGCTCTGATACCATGCAAGCATAAGCCAAACTGCAGAGAATGATCACCACATACTGCAGATCAAGCAGATTGAAGAATAGAGAAAGAGAGGAAGCTCGGGGAGAAAGGAAACATTTTCATTTCACTGAAAAAATTTATTACAACCAACAACCAACTGCACTAAAATATATATATAACTCTGTGTACTATAATTAAGTACAGTTAGACTAGTTGGAGCTATTGTTAACTAACACAGTCTAATTTGTATGAATTTTGTTGCCACCGCTTTAATTCTGCGCTCTGCGTCCTGTGTAAGGCATTCTTCTTCTCATATATATATATATATTCACCAACTTGTATAAATTTAGTTGGTCGTATAAATTTTAATGTCGACGGCACAGATTAGGAGACAGTCGCGATCGCATCGGTCGAAATGTATACGCAAGGGGGATATACCTGAAGAACTGAAATCAAGGGCCAGAAAAAGGACAAAAGAAAATGATGATGATGATGAAGAGGGAGTAACAGAGGAGTATGACCACCACTTGCGAAGAGCATGAATTTTAATTATTTTTTTGAGGTGGTGGTTGGTCCGAAGACATTTGAACCTCATATTTGGTAATAATGGGTCCTCTCTCGCGCCAACATATATTCTTTCTGACATTTTCCCTGAAACTGTCGCACCATGGTGCCTTCTTTTTTTTTGGGGGGTTGTAGAATTATCATATGAGTTGCCAATATAAATATATATAAAAAAAAACACGAGCTCGTTGGCAATAGATAATCAGTAAGAAAAGAAGCAAGCATTCGTATCATAAGAGTGCTGATTACTAAGTTTAGTGAGGATCCGATTAGTCAAAACGGTGAGACTAATCGCGAAGGCGTAGTAGTAGGAGGAGGACGAGGGAGAGGTAAGGGATAGGGATGGTGTATGTATCTTCAATGTTAAGAAATGATTCCACCTTTCTGGATATCTCTATGATTTTGTTGTGTGCTTTGCAGGGACATGTATGTTGAGGTAAGCAATTGGTCGCACCTTAATGCAATGCACTCGAAATAAGAAAACAAATAAAGAACAATGGGAGATACCCAATCAATCAATCAATAATCAATAACACCTTTTTTGGAGGAGGCTTTGGATAAGTGGCCACGAAGGGAAGCCAATGGGCTATTTTTTACTTCTATTTTTTACTTTGTTGTTGAATTGAGATATTTATGCTCCAAACCCAAAAAAACACGCAACAACAGGATGTAGTGGGAACAATTCACTGGGTTTGCCAATCTTTTTCTTTATCGAATACGTGAGTGACGTAAGCTAAACATGGTCAGCAGGGGATTATTATCCACAAGGGAGATAATAACATGAGCTATTGTGCAGACATGTCACCCCCCATTAACTTAGGAATTTTAATAATCTTCAGACAATGGCAGGTTGCTCCATTTTCTCCTTTCTCTCTTTCTTTCTTACAAATTTGGGGAAATGTAAATGTGTGGTACGTGGGGTTTGATTGGTACAAGCAACCACATATTAAATAATTTAGTCTCTTTTCTTTTTAAATTTTCATTGGGGGGGGGGGGGGCCATTAATCTCACCACCCCATTATTGATACCATGATTACTCTCAAAACTTCGACACACTCAAGAACTCATTCTTAAACCATGATTATCTTATTCCATCATCATCATCTTGTTCTTCTTCTTCCTCTTCTTCAAACTCATAAAGTTCACACGCTGTAGTAGTAGTAGTAGTTAGTTGATAGTGGTTTAAATCAATAACTATATCATTTGTCATGAAACTGATTGGGTGTGACTTGTACTAAAACATAAGGAAAACCAATTATTACCAGGTAAACAAGTGTGTGTGTGTGTGAGAGAGAGAGAGTTGTATGAATGGAGTTGAGTTAAGAGATTAAGTAAATGTTGAGATGTGGGTCCCGAAGGGAGACCTCCCTTAGGCCTATAAATACACACCCTTCTCTTCTCATCTCATCACCTCATCTCTCCTCCCACTTCTTACATCCGAACCTTAACCCCAACATAGAAAAACAAATATATCCAAATCTCCTATTTCTCTATTCCACCCAAATTCACCCACACACCAACAAAAACAACCCAATTCTCAAAACACAAAAAGAAATACAAAATGGACACAAATGACATTATTAATAAGCTCCACTACTTAATCTCACCCTCGCTCCCCCTCCACTTCACCAACACCACCATCCCCATCCCTGCCGCCGCGCCCATGACCCCGGTCGCCCTGCCCCTCCCCTTCCCCGGAAACTCCTCCTCGACCTCGGAAGAGGCCGAGGAGGATCATCAGGCAGCCTACAACCCCAACCACAACCACCAGCAACAGCAACAGCAGCTCGTCCTCATCAACGAGCGGAAGAGGCGGAGGATGATCTCCAACAGGGAGTCTGCCCGCCGATCCCGCATGAGGAAGCAGAGGCACCTCGACGAGCTTTGGTCGCAGGTTGTCTGGCTGAGGGAAGAGAACTGCCGGCTCTCCGAGGGGCTCACCAGGGCCTCAGAGGTCGGGGACGTAGCCGCCCAGGAGAATGCCCGGCTCAAGGAGGAGGTCTCGATCCTCCGCGGGATGCTCGCCAACATGCAGCTCGACACCACCTTCTCTACTCTGGGAGACCTCGAGGACGTCTCCTGTGATATCATCGCGACCCGAGTGATGGCAGAGTCGTCCGAGTAATGGATCAGTATTAATCCCATTATGATTAAGATAAAAGTTAATCTTCTAAGCACTTTTAGGCTAACTAAAAAATGCTGCTCTAATAAAACAGCAGTTTTTCTGTTCTTTAATAATAATAATAATAATATTATTATTATTTTCTCTCCTTTTTGTTCCTCTTCCATGTGAATTTGCTTCTTGTATGAGAGCTTCTATCAAGAATGCCAATAATTGAGACTTCCTCAGTGTTCATCCGAACGTAAGGAGACGCTCTAATATATGATACACATCTCCAAGGGGAGGCGATCGGTCGCTGTTGCTGAGATAATGTAAATCACGGAACCACCATCTGCTGGTCATTACCGTGGAACGGGTGTACGTGCCTCACTCGACACGCGTGCTGGTCGACATCATGAGCATCCTAATGTCAAGTGATAGCACGATATAACACAAGCGCAATCACAATCAAGTACGTAAATTAAAAAAAGTGAGAAAGAATGTCGACTACGAGCCTATACACTTAGGGCTGGATTCATGTTTCGACTCAATTCCTAATTACTCAAAAATCGGAACTAAATAAATAAAAAATAAAGAAATGACAAACAATAGGCAATAAAACTCTAAAAATCATGAAATTTTATGGGGACATCACCAAGTAATTAAGGAAGTGGACCGCAAATTTTAGGCGCAAATGAATGGGCTCAATGTAGAATAAAATTCAATGAATTTGGGCCAAGTCCGAAATGTAAATACATTGTCGAGCGTTCCAATAAAAATATATAAATCATGATCCATAAACGTAAATGGGATGAAACCAAAGCTAAAATAAAATCATTACTGTAAAATTTAGTATCTAATGAGCTCACAGAGGTGAAATGGTGTTGGGTTTTACTAAGCCCAAACTGCATGTCGATATGGGATTGGATATTCCAGGAAAATCGAAACCAGGTAAAAATAAAATTCTAAGTGTTCCTAATAATGTAAAGAACAACCCACTAAAAATTGAGAAGTTCTAGGCATGTATAGAAAATGATACGAAATTTTGGATTTAACCGGTTGAAATAGGGTAAAACTTTAAAAAATCATAACTCTATGATTCTGAATGAAAATTTGATGCAAAAGAATCTCTTGAGATGTAGTTTATTAAAAAAAAAATTGACATAAAAATGAAACATGGTCTTATCAGAAAATTAGTGGCAACCTGTAGCACGATCTTGTAATCAATCCTAAGTCATGTTATCATCAATCAAACCAACACTCAATATAGCTCCATACCAAGACAAGAAAGGATACCACCTGATTTTAGACAACTTTCACGAAGAATGCAAGTTGGAAAGAGGAGGGTGGTTCCACAGGTATGACCCGGATCAAAACGACCGACTTTCACATGCAAAAACAATAGGAGAAGTGTGCATCATAGCTAATCATGCTAGAAAACTTTAATAAAATGAATTGGGGATACAGAATTACATAAACAACATATTTCGGCGCCAGAATTGCTTAGTCAAGGCTCGTAATGGGTTCATTGTCGGATTTAAAATTCGATTTGGGGTCCATCAATGGCTCCGGAAACATTCAGAAGAGATTAACATAGCATAGCGTGTGTTCTCATTGGTGAAATCTGGGGTGTGTTCTTGCCAATATTTGACTTGGAGGGCCAGATATCTGGATATGATTGTGGCACACGTGCGATATCGTTACTGATTGGGGTGCATATATTATTTTATCATCTTGTGGATGATGCATATGGTACGAAAGAAACATCCCCAAGGAAAAAAGGAAAAGGAGTGATCCATGATTAGCCAAAGGGGACATCATTTTGGAAATAGGATTGGGAAAAATGGGGTTGGATTTGACATGGGGGCCAAAGATTGTCACCCACCTTTTCTTTTCCTTTCTTTTTTTTTTATTTGCCCTTGGATGACTTCATTTTTTTTCGGAAATATTATCCAAACAACAAATCATTTCCTTGGGGCTACCTTAGGCCATGAAAGTGGGCCGTATATATTGGGCTTGTGAAAATATTGGTTGGAACCCAATAAAATGGGCCACATATATTGGGCTTACCATAATTATAATACAGAACCGGCCCGATGAATGTCCCTATTCTTCTCACATTGAATTGAAACGCCGACAAGACGGACAAAAAAACAAAAAAGGGCAAACACGGAAGTTGTCGGTCCCATGAATGAATCGATCGATCCATCTGACCTTCCTTCCTCGAATCGAGCCCGTTCTCGTATCTGCCACTTAACACTGACACCCTCCCACCGCCCCACCACTCGACCTCAGCGGTCATCGGAAAGGCGACGGCGCTGTAGTGTACGTCGGGAATGGTGGTTCCTGCGAGGGGAGGGAGAGGTTCGTCGTCCTCCTTCGGGGGGTCAGCCCTCAGGAACTCCTCCTTTCCTTCCTACCGGATCGTCATCTCTGCCGCTTTCTCGCTTTTGTTCCTCGTCACCCTCTCCGTCATCCTCTCTTCTCCTCACAGCCACCGTCGACATTCCTCGGTGAGGCGTGGATTCTGTCGGGGCTTGATTGTAGGATTTATAAGCGTTTGATGCTGGAAATTGGGGCGTCCCTGAGCTGATATTAGTCATAGCCGTGATCGACTGGCTTGGTAGTTCGATTTGTGTGAACTTATCTAGCTCGATTGAACTGGATTTGATCTTTTTATGTGCTTCTACTAGTGGCATATTCATGTCTGCAGGGTGATAAGTGTGTTAATTGTGCTCGATTTTTTTGTATCTGCTTCATTTCGGGAGTTGTTGTTAAGTGAAATTTGATTCGAATTTGCAGATATCCAGAACGGGAAGCAATTACATGCCCCATCCGCTGTTGGCGTTGAATACCGACCCCCTTAAAACGCACTTGGATTTGATACACAGGCAGGTGACAGACCACGTGGCTCTTGTGAATGCGTATGCCACATATGCCAGGAAGCTCAAGATGGATATATCGAGACAGGTGAGGATATTCGATGACCTGGCGAAGAACTTTTCCGACATATCCGCAAAGTCGAATTATCGAGCTTCTCTGTTTGAGGCGGAAAGGACGCTGGACAAGGATGTGTTGAGGCAGTTCGAGCAGGAGGTCAAGGATCGGGTGAAGCTCGCCAGGTTGATCATTGTGGAGGCGAAAGAGAACTACGACAATCAGGTGAAGATCCAGAAGTTGAAGGACACAATATTCGCAGTTCAAGATCTACTGGTGAAGGCTAAGAAGAATGGGGCTCTTGCGAGTGAGATCGCGGCGAGGTCAATACCGAAGAGCCTGCATTGTTTGGCTATGAGATTGGTAGGAGAAAAGATATCAAATCCCAAGAAGTATAGAGATAATGAGCCGGAGGCTGCGTTCGAGGATCCGAGCTTGTATCACTACGCGATCGCATCCGACAACGTGATCGCAGTCTCGGTGGTAGTGAATTCGGTCGTTAAGAATGCGGAGGAGCCATGGAAGCACGTTTTTCATGTGGTGACCAATAGGAGGATTATAGCAGCTATGAAAGTTTGGTTCAAGATGAGGCCTGTGAAAGGGGGTGCCCATGTGGAGATCAAGGCGGTTGAAGATTTCCCCTTTTTGAATTCGTCTTACGTGCCTTTATTGAGGCAGTTAGATTTCGCCAAGAAATATTCACTCGGTTCGGACAACAAATCCCAGGGTGTCGGTGGCAGGATACCCGGGGACCTTGATCAGGTTTCCATGATAGATCACCTGCGATTCTACTTGCCAGAGATGTACCCGAAGCTGCATAAGATTTTGCTTTTGGACGACGACGTGGTGGTTCAGAAGGACTTGACGGAACTTTGGAACATCGACTTGAACGGGAAAGTGAACGGGGCTGTCGAAACCTGTTTTGGCCCTTTCCACCGATTCGCACAGTATTTGAATTTCTCTCACCCTCTCATCAAGAAGAAATTCAATCCAAAGTCTTGCGCCTGGGCTTACGGGATGAACATATTCGACCTTGATGCCTGGAGACGGGAGAAATGCACGGATGAGTACCACTACTGGCAGAACATGGTAAATACTGGCGTTAAGCCTAATACTCTTTGATCGTGTGCTTGGTGGTTTCCAGCACACTAGGCGAACTAATTCTGTCTGAAGGTGAATTAACGACTTCCTTTTTTTCTGCTCAGAATGGAGACCGGACATTATGGAAATCGGGGACCCTTGCGCCCGGATTGGTAACCTTCTACTCCACCACGACATCGCTCGATAAATCCTGGCATATTCTCGGGCTTGGCTACAACCCAAGCATCAGCATGGACGAAATCAAACATGCCGCCGTTATCCATTTCAACGGTAACATGAAACCCTGGCTGGATGTCGCCTTGAACCAGTACAAAAACCTGTGGACTAAGTACGTCGACAGTGATATGGAGTTTGTGCAAATGTGCAACTTTGGCCTTTGAAAATGGAAGCAAACCTCTCCGAAACAAATATGAAAGGTAATACATACTTATCCCGAACAACTGATAGTTACATTACTCGTCGGGAGGTGCTCTCTCCGGGTTTGCTCCTTGTGGTGGTTTTGCTTACATTAGCAAGCTGTGGTTATATTTAGATTCCATTCATGTAATTGAGATGCCGAACAGATTCTTTCAAACGTAGTTCCATTGATGTTGCCATAATTCCGCTGTTTCCTGTCAAGAGATATTATGAATGTCCGGGACTAGCGGGTGCTAGTGTTCGGGTTTGGGTGACTCCTTCCTTCCTTCCTTGTGAAAGAACCTGAGATGGTGGCTTGAATCCTAGTCCTTTTCGATGAGTTAATCTGCCATTCATTCAGTAATGTGTCTGTGGATTGTTTTGGTGGGTGGTGGGCATTTATGGTTTTATTCCTGCTCCTGCCATTACCAAACCTAATCCTGCAACTTGTACCATGTAAGGTGGGATGTTGATTGCAGTCCATCCTTGGTGGATTCCATGGAGTTGGTGCAGTTCAAAATGCTGCAGTGTGCAAAACGATTGTTTTGCGGGTCATAATAACACCGACCCCAACCAAGAAGGCAAAGTAAGAATTATAGGAGGCGCCCAAATTTGACCAGAATTCACGGCCAACCCAGAAAACAGGCCAGAAGAATATCCCAATCGAACAAGATAGAAATAAAATCAATTAATGATAAGCAAAACTTTTAAGTGTTGGTATGCATACAACCCTTTTCCGATACATGTAGATATTTATGTCCGTCTATATATAACCTCTTAAATAATTTAGAGGGGGTGATCAAAGTCCACCAACCGCCGTCTTACCTGACCTAAACGTCGTCCGCTTGATAGTTTTCTTTAGGCAAAATATCAATTTATGGCCTCAACTTGGAGCCAAACTTTTTGTTTTGTCCTTAACTTAGTTTGTTATACAATTTTATCACCAACTTTTGTTTTTATTTTAATTTTGGTCAATCGTGAATTTCTTCTAGCGAAAGCCAAACAATGCCTTAATAGACAATTTTCATTTATCGACTAAAACGAAAAAAAATTTAAAAAAATAGGAAATAATATTGAAACCTTTCATTTGTTTTTTTATTATAAAATTTTGATGAACAAATCAAGTGAATTGGAAGCCGAAGTAAACGATAGTTACTGATGTTGTCAAAAAATATGAAAAATCGATGAATGTCGGATGATGTTCTATTAGGGGGCGACTATTACGGATAAAGTGGATTATGAGACGAATGAATGAGATGTCAAAACTCTACTATTATAGGACACATGTTTGACTATATTAAGGCCTTGTTTGGCTTTCGGTAGAAGAAATTCATGATTAACCAAAATAGAAATAAAAAAAAATTAATGACAAAATTATATAACAAATTAAGTTAATGACAAAATAAAAAGTTGGCTTAAAGTTGAGCCATAAACGTATATTTTGCATTTTTTTTGTTACATCATTGGTTAGTCGCCACCCCACCAGACAACCACCTAACCATCCATCGATCCGTCCCCTTCTCCCCCCTCTATCTCTTCCAGGCTTTCCTTATTTCCGGTCCGACCCTCTCGCTACCTACCCTTTCTCTTTCTCTAAATCCCGTCTTTGTGTCTTCCCGGATCGTCCCCAGGTTTGGTCCGTGATCTTCCTTTCTTTCTTCCTTTTCTGGGTTCGACTCCTGCTTTGTTTTAGATATCCCGGTCGCTCGAAAGTTGTCTCCTTTCTTTGGCGTTTGTGTAATTTTATTCATCGACTGGGTTTAAGCGGTTTTTGGGTGTTTCCCCCCGATCGTGAATCGAAAGGATCGAGATTGTTGGTTGAGTGTGCGAATATTGGACGCTGTAGTTGTGATTGTTCTTTTGGGTGCTTGGTTTGATTGTGTTTCAGGCCTGCTTGCTGGCTACTTTGAAGTGGTTCTGTTTCTTTTGGTCTGTTGTGCATCTCTAAGGGGGTAGATCTGTTCCTCTAACGTGCAAACGGTGAATCCAGAGAGTTAGTCTGGGTGGATTTGTGTGAACTTGTCAGATTCGTGGCGTTTGCGGAGTTGGTCATGGTATAGATCCTGGAGTTGAGAGGGATGTTGCTGCTTCGACTTGCAATCTGATCTTGACAGATTCACTTGTTGATTCGAAGGAGTGTTCAATTGTTGAGGGTCTTGTGTTTGTTTTCGGTTGGCTGCAGGTTTAGCTAGCGGAAAACAATGGCTACGCCTCCGCAACCCACTAGAATTGGCTTGGCTGGTCTCGCTGTTATGGGCCAAAACCTGGCGCTGAACATTGCAGAGAAAGGATTCCCCATCTCTGTCTACAACCGGACGACATCAAAGGTCGATGAGACCGTAGAGAGGGCAAAGAACGAAGGGAATCTCCCTCTTTACGGTTTCCATGACCCAGAAGCTTTTGTGAATTCGATACAGAAGCCTAGGGTCATCATCATGCTTGTTAAGGCAGGGGCTCCCGTTGATCAGACCATCAAGACGCTGTCGGGTTATTTGGAGAAAGGTGACTGTATCATCGATGGTGGCAATGAGTGGTACGAGAACACAGAGAGGAGAGAGAAGGCCATGGCCGAGCTTGGCCTCCTCTACCTCGGGATGGGAGTGTCGGGTGGTGAAGAGGGAGCAAGGAATGGTCCATCTTTGATGCCAGGCGGCTCATTTGAAGCTTACAAGTACATCGAGGATATTCTTCTCAAGGTGGCTGCTCAGGTTCCCGATAGCGGTCCCTGCGTGACGTACATTGGCAAGGGCGGTTCCGGTAACTTCGTCAAGATGGTGCACAACGGAATCGAGTATGGTGATATGCAGCTGATTGCCGAGGCCTATGACGTGTTGAAATCTGTCGGGAAGCTGTCGAACGAGGAGCTGAAATCCGTGTTTGCTGAATGGAACAAGGGAGAGCTCCTCAGCTTCCTCATCGAGATCACGGCCGACATATTCGGTATCAAGGACGACAAGGGGGAAGGTTACCTCGTTGACAAGGTTCTGGACAAAACCGGAATGAAAGGAACAGGTAAGTGGACTGTTCAACAGGCTGCCGACCTCTCGGTTGCTGCCCCCACGATAGCGTCGTCCTTGGACGCAAGGTTCCTCAGCGGATTGAAGGAGGAAAGAATCAAGGCGGCCGAGGTTTTCAAATCTGGAGGCTTGGGCGAGTTCTTCGCCACTCAGAAAGTCGACAAGCAGAAACTGATCGACGACGTGAGGAAGGCCCTGTACGCTGCAAAGATTTGCAGTTATGCCCAGGGGATGAACCTGATCCGTGCAAAGAGCCTCGAGAAGGGATGGGACCTGAAGCTGGGGGAGCTCGCTAGGATCTGGAAGGGAGGTTGCATCATCCGGGCAATATTCCTGGACCGAATCAAGCAGGCCTATGACAGGAACCCAGACCTCGCGAACCTCCTCGTGGACCCGGAGTTCGCCAAGGAGATCATCGATAGGCAGGCGGCATGGCGTAGGGTGGTGTGCCTGGCTGTAAACTCGGGGATCAGCGTCCCGGGGATGTCCTCGAGCCTGGCATACTTCGACTCGTACCGGAGGGAGAGGCTGCCGGCGAACCTTGTCCAGGCGCAGAGGGACTACTTCGGCGCGCACACCTACGAGAGGGTGGACGTCGAGGGGTGGTTCCACACCGAGTGGTTCAAGATCGCCAAGCAGTCCAAGATTTAAGACCGTGCTTTATGTTTATGTCGATATAAATGTTCCCATTCAAAATAATAAGATCATGAAAATTGGGCCTTATTCCCAGCAAAAAGGCTCGGACCAGTCTTTTCTAAGTTTTTGTTGTAATTTGGTGACTTTTCTGGAATTGTGTTTGACATTTTTATGAGTTGCACAAATCCTCAAATTGTCAGATAAATTATATATTACGGTAGAAATTGAAATATATGCTTAACATAAAAGAATACCAATGAAATAGTCCTGAACTTATAATTTAAGGTCAAATTATCATATTTATTCTATATTTATATCTTTTTTTTTTCGATTTTAACCCGTACTTTGAAACGCTTCCAAAGTGAGTACGTACTTCCTGTTAACTCGTTGTCATAACCCAATTTTTTCTACAAAAAATCACAAAAAAATTAAAAATCACAAAAAATACTAAAAATTTAAAAATCATAAAAAAATCAATAAAAATCATCAAAAATCTTCTAAAAGCACTAAAAATCATCTAAAATCCCACAAAATCATAAAAGATCTGTTTTTAAAAATAATTGTTCTCCCTATAATACACTTAAGAGGGACGGAGAGACAAGCATCGAGAGAGGAGAAAAAAAAAAAATAACGACGAAAGGCTTCGTCGTCGAAGACGCTCAACGACTCCGTCATCATCACCAAGCAGTCTCAGTTTGCTCCTCACGATGGTTTCGATTCTTCCCCAATCTAAGGCGATCAATTCCGGGTAAACTCCTTCCATCGCCTCTATTTTTATTTTGATGAATCGATTTGCTTTTAATTTTCTTTCATATTTAGGCAGTAAATGTGGGATCACAGTTCGGCCCCATCCCTAACTCAAAGCATCCCAGAATCTCATCCCACCGTCGTGGACGATCACTGCGGCCTCAAGAAGATGCCACTTCACGACATCGCAAATATGCTGAGCAGATGAAATCTTTCATGGGAAAACACAACCATGAAAAGAAAGGACAGACACGAAGAGGAGAAAAAAAAAACAAATGCTTCGAGTAATAGGTGTTCGCCTCCATTAAACCCGACCAGATTCAAATACGTCGGGAGGGATGGTTCGAAGACATCGCCATCACATGGCTGCAACTCCATTGGATTGATGGTTAGACCCAGCCGCCCCAAGTGTGAAAGCTTGCAAGCTTCCCCGCCAGTTCAATCCAGTGAAGTCCCTCCGAGCCAAGGACACAACAGCAACCCCTACACGGCCCACGCAATCGTTGGCTTCCGCTGCCCGCTTACGATGCTGCCATAGACTCCACTGCCGGGGTTTCTTCTGTCAACCGTCACTGCTGCAGTCTCCGATCAGTCCCGCCTCGCTAACTCCATGACCAGCGGCCTCTCCTCGCCGTCGTCCCCCACGTCCAGTAGCAGTAACACCAGCAGCTCCAACAGCATCAAGCGAGCAGCCCATTTTCGCCGACGAAGGTTCCCCCAAGCAAGAGAGATGGCTAGAAGCAGCTTCTCACCACGGCCGACCCCTGATTCCAGCCCCCATCTTCAGCGGACTCCTACTCCGAGTCCCGTCGTCCAGATCCGGCCACGACGACCAAAACCCGACGCTCAGCCACCGACTCCTTTTCTCGGCGCCTCAGACTCGGAGCTTCAAATCCCAGCGTATTCCTGCAGCGTCAGCGTCCTGATCTACCTCCTCTCAAAGTCTCAGCCCCTTGCCGAGCGAGGACCAACCCATTTTCATGCGAAGCAAGTGGGTTGTCGGTAACTCACCGAGGGAGGTAATGTTTTTATTTTCTTTCATTTCTGTTGAACGCCGATTTGATTGTTTGTTTTGTTTCTTTTTGTTATCAATTGCATTCAACATGCGTGAGACAAACTTTTTTTTGTTGTTACCTCTTTTTGTCGTTTTTGGGACGTATTCGTCCGGCTATTTTATTTTTTAGATTTTAACTTAATTTCTCACAACCTTTGTAATCTGGCTTAGTGGTGGCAAACGAGCGAGCCGAGCCGAGCCGAGCCTATCAAGCCCTGGCTCATCGAACCTGTCGAGCTTAGCGAGCCGAGCTCAACGAGCCTAACGAGCTTAACGAGTCGAGCCTAACGAGCCAATCCGAAATTTTTTTTAACCCGAGTCAGCTCGCGAGCCACGAGCCGAACGAGCCGAGTCGAGCCTAACGAGCCGAGCCTAACGAGCTCAACCGACACAAATAAAATTATTTTTTATAAAAATAATAATTATGAAATTAATTTTATAAATTGTATATTACATACAAATTTTTAGCTGAAAATAAATTTAAGTATACAACTAATAATTTGACATTTGCATCACTACAAATTACATACATCCCAACTAGGTTGGCACCCATGTAATTGTCAATCATGTACAAAATGTCAAAAAAGTTACAATGTTAATCTTCAACATCCAAATTTTTAAATTCTTCAAGTATTTCGTCCTCTCGTTGTTGGTTTCTCGTAATGGCGTTGTTCCAATCTTTCATGCAAATGAGAGCTTCCACGAGATCGGGTGCTAGTCGTCCTCGGCGTTCATCGTACACACGTCCACCTGCACTAAAAGCAGACTCCGATGCTACGGTAGAAACCGGAGGTGTTAGTAGATCACGTGCCATTATAGAAAGAATAGGATACGTGGTGGAAAATGTTTTCCACCAATCTAAAATATCAAAGTTTTGTTCGCGTGAAAAGTGATATCGAGTGTCAAAATAAATGTCTAGTTCATTTCTCATAGAACTAGAGTGAACATCTGTTTCTAGTTGACTCCAAATATCTTCAATACCAAATTGTGAATGCATAGTATTTCCACCTCCACTGCTTGAACTAGCATGTGATGAAACACCAACATGTAAACGAGAAACATCAGAATATTTAGATTCATAAGAAGAAAATAAACTGGCAATACCATTAGTTATTTGATCATCAGAAACTTTAGGAGTAGTTTGTAAATTGTGAGAAATTTTATTAACCATAAGACATACTCCTCTTAATTTATATCTAGGATCCATAATGCATGCATAACAAAAAATAGAAGGAATATCAAGCCAATATTTTTTAAATTTTGTTTCCATTTTATTAAGTATTTCTCTAAATTCTTCTACTTGTCGATATCTTGCAAAATTACTAGTTAAGTTTATAAAAATTGGGAGAACAAGATGAGAAGTGGGATAATAAACTCCCGAGCATTCATTTGTAGCATCATAAAACGGTTTTAAAAAGTCAAGAAATATATTAGCTACATCGCAAATAGATTTATCAAGGTTAATATTTGATGTTTTCTCATTAATATAAGCACAAATAATCTGCCAATATGGTCGGGCATTTTCTAACATTAAATAAGTCGAATTCCATCTGTTTTCTACATCGGTTTTTAATTTTCGTGGTTTTAGTTGAGCAGCTTTACAATAATCTCTATATTTTTGTTGCCTGGAATTAGACCCAATTATATAAGAAATTGCTGTCCTAATTGATTCAATGTGAGGTGCAACAAATGTCATACCATCTTTAACAACTAAATTTAAAATATGACAAACACATCGCATATGAAAAAGAGAATCGTATGTAGTATTTAATTGAAAATAGTTTTTAAAATGTGAAACAACAACATCGTTAGCACTAGCATTATCAAGTGTTATGCTAAATATTCTATCTTGAATATTATATTCTTGTAAAATCGTTACAATATATTTATAAATAGTAATACCAGTGTGAGGATATTCACAATTACGAAATCCTAAAATTCTTTTATTTAATTGCCAAGAGTCATTAATAAAATGAGAAGTTACTACGACATAACCTATAGAATTGCGTGCACTCCACAAATCAGAAGTGATACAAATAGACATTGCAGGAGCACTTGCAAAAAATGAAATTAATTCATTCTTCATATTATTAAACATTTTAATAATATCGTTTCTAATTGTACTTCTAGGAACACGCTTAAAATTAGGAGTGGCATATTCTTTCATAAAATTTTCAAATTCAACACTATCCATAAAGGCTAAAGGCAACTCGCATTGTGCTACAAGTTTAGCTATTCCTTCTCTCATTTTATCTTGTGAATAAGAAAATATGCCACTACCACTAGCATCTAAAACTTTTTGTCTAGGATCTTTACTTTGTTCGTTTAAGTGACATTTTTCATAATGCCTACCAAGTGTGCTCGTTGAACTACCTGAAGTATAAGAATAATTTTTAATACAATAATTGCATTGAGCCCTAGATTCTATCTTTCCACCAATTTTAATTTCTATCGTTTTAAAATGTTTTCATACTTCTGACGTTTTATTTCTTTTTCTTTGAGGCGATGAGGTGGATGCGGATGCTTGTGTACAAGATTGTCCTATTGAAAATGAAGCATTTATTTCCCTAAGTTCGTCAACATCATCATTAATATTATAATTATGTGGATCCATAACAAACAATAACAAAATCTTATAAATAAATTCCAAATAAATAAATGATACCGTCACCGAAACTCCAATTAATGAATAATAGCTTGTTGCCGCTTGCCGATATCGAGAGGAAAGCACTAGATCACGATTAATTGATAGAGAGCAAGAGAAGAAGAGAATAAGAGAGGAAGAGTTTGTTTGTAAAAAATTTTATGAGTTTGGTGGTATTTATAGTGGATTTTTTTTTTAAATTAAAAACAAAAAAAAATCTATCAAACGGTAACATTACCGTTAAAAAAAAAATTAAAAAAAATTCTAACGCCTAACGGTCAAATGACCGTTAAAAAAAAATTAAAAAAATTAAAAAAATTAAAAAAATCCAACGGTCAAATGACCGTTGCAAAAAAAAATTAAAAAAAAAATTCTAACGCATAACGGTCAAATGACCGTTCAAAAAAAATTAAAAAAAATTTAAAAAAATTAAAAAAAAAATTAAAAAATCTAACGGTTAAATGACCGTTGCAAAAAAAAAATTAAAAAAAAATTAAAAAAAAATTTAAAAAAAAAATTGAAAAAAAAATTAAAAAAATATTAAAAAAAAAATTAAAAAAAAAAAAAAATTCCGGCTCGCGAGCCGGCTCGCTAGCCCGGTGAGCCTGGCTCACCAACCCGGGGCTCGCGAGCCCATCTCGCTGGCTCGGCTCGGCTCGTCGACGATTGCCCGAGCCGAGTCAGCCCGTTACTGTCGGATCGCTACAGTCGGCAGCCCGCCCGTTTGCCACCTCTAATCTGGCTTTTGCTTATTTCTTAATATTTCAAAAAAATTCATTTTTAAAGTAAAATATCCTTTTTTTGTTTATTTCTTTTCAATGGACTTATAACATAGGAAAACTTAATTGTTGCATATATGGGATTCATTGTTCTCTTTCATTAAAATAATTCTTACAATGTTACAATTAATCCCGGTTCAAACTATTTTCGAACAGTTTACTTCGTTTATTCGGTACTTATGCAGGCATCTCGGGGGCGTGCCTTGCGAACAACCAATGGACGCACCTCACTCAACGTTTTCAAGATTACGAAGTATTCGAGGAATTAATTGGATTCTCGAAGATCAAGACCCTCCCAAGACGGCTTCGCACTCACCAACGTTACGGCATCAGCGGCTCGCCAGGTTCACCGTAAACCTATTCTAAAAACGGCACCGTCAGGTATGAACGCTAACGGGGGTGTTCTATAAACAGCGAGAAATGGTACAACACCCCGTTCTCCCTTGAATTTATTTTTTGGCTTAGAACTGTTAAGGGCATTAATAAATCTGTGATTGTTTGCATTTTTGCCCCAAAATCAACTTTCAAGAATTATTTTCATAAAAATGATTCACGTAGACATTTTAGGTATTATTAAGCTCGAATTTTTTTTTAAAATGTCAAACAATTTCTCTTTTTTTAAAACCGAGCTCAAATAAAATCGGACATCGGAAACACACGATTAAAGCCTCCCTTTTCTTTGTGATTCTTGCGATTTAGTAATCCCTAATTCCCGAACCTTAACGAATCTCTATAGTTTTTCTAACTTGAACTTAAAATAAGTTAGTGGCGACTCCGACACGTTTTCAAAAATTCGAAGCCTTATCGTCAAGGGAGGATATTCATTTTAAATGGAACCGGAAACGGGATCCACCCGCGACACTCGTCTACTAACGGAAGATGACGTGGTTGCACACGTGAATATGACAACGTCAAAAACCTTCATCTCCTACCTTCATCTTCAAACTCAGACGAAATCAACAAAAAATCGAAGAACCATGATTCCTCTTCAATAAAAAACCCAGACGAAACCCCCCGTCACCAATTCCTCCCAAATCGGCACCCTGGGTTCCCTAGAAGCTTCTCAATCATTTGCTTCTCAGTTGTGCTTTCTTTACAACCTGCCCAACCATACCACGAGTAGAACCCTAATCGCCTCCAGGATCCTATCATCCGGCTTTCAAGTAAGTATGCCCTTAACCGAGTTGGGTGAGGAGGTATAACGTGTGTTGATTTCTAAATTGGACAGTTTATGTGTTTGTGTTCTTCCTTGTTTAGATGGACGTGCAACGTGGTGATTTGGTCTTTCATGTTTGGGGTAAACTGTCATTGACTTGTAGAGTAGATATTGCGGAGGTAAATTAGTAAAGTTTGAAGACATTGATGTTGATAAAATAGGATACTTCACCATTTTGAACCTGGTTAGGAGGGCTGGATATGAATCAACTAGGATTTGGTTTGCTAAGCCACAAAAAATTCTTGGTAAAGGGCTTACTGAAATACTAACAGATAGCCAGGTAAGTGAGATGGTATCAATAATGTTGGAATCCAAAATGTATGGATGTATACATTACATTGAGGGTGATGAGAGTGATGAGAGGGATGTGACTGATCATGGGAGGAAGAGCAGGAGGGTGATGCGGAGGAGGAGTCAATTGATAATGGAGATAAACATCAATTTGTTGAAGTAGATAGTGAGATTGATGTGGATGATGAGATATGCTCGGATTATGTTGATTCTGAGGTTGATGTTAGGGGTGAGGACGAGCAGGAAGAGCATGGACAACTTGTTATATGTGGTGTGAAATCTAGGATGTATGATCCTGAGTGTGATCATAAAAGCTTAGTGTTTGATGTTGGATTGATTTTTGATACCTTGGATCGATTTAAGCAAGTTGTCCAAGATTATGCGATACTAAATGGTGTAGATCTTCATTGGCTTAGAGTTGATAGTAAGAGGATGGAAGTTGGTTGTGTCAATGGATGTCAATGGCATGTGTATGCTTCATGGTTAGAAAGGGAGAGTACAGTAGTTGTCGAAGCTTGTCACTTGGAGCATAAATGCACCAGGTCGCTGAAAAATAGGAAAGCAAGTGTAACATGATTGGCTAGGGAATTTATTAAGATGAACAGGCCATTAGATTCAATGAAAGCAAGATATGTAATTATTGATTTGATGGAAAAGTATTCACTTGAGGTTAATAAACTGCAAGTTTACGGGCAAAGTAGCTTGCACAAAAGATCTTAAGTGACACAGTTGAAGAGCACTATCGAAAGATTAGGTCCTACAGTTCATTCCTAAGTAAGAAGTGTCCAGAAAGCACTTTCAAACTGGAACTTGAGTTTACTCCAAGTCTAGGGTTGTTTAACACATTCAAAAGATTTTAAGTGGGATTTGATGAGTTGAAAAGAGGTTTCAGACAAGGTTGTAGGAATGTGGCGGGATTTGATGGGACATTTCTAAAACATGCGGCATGAAGAATCCTCTTAAGTGTTGTTGGTCGGGATATAAATAATCACATGTTTCCAATAGCATGGGCAATAGTTGAAGGAGAAAACACAATCTCATGGATGTGATTTCTGAATATTCTGTTTGAAAATTTGGGTGTGAATAATGGCCAAGGGTGGATCTTTATGAGTGACAAATAAAAGGTATATATTGTTTAATTCTAGTAACATTCTGTTTAATAACAAAATATTGTTAGAGAGTTATGTGGTTTTCCTAATTCCATGTTTTTGTTTTTGTAGGACTAATATATGATGTGGCTGAATTAGGACCACTAGCAGAGCATAGAAACTGTTCAAGTCATATTTATGCTAACTGGAAAAGCAACCGTAGGGGACAATTGCTGAAAAAAATGCTTTTAGGCTACTGTGAAAAGTACTCATGAAGCAGCATACATGCAATCTTTGAATAACATGAGGCTGCTATCCAACACTGCTGCAGAGGACTTCTTGAAACAAGGTCCAGAACACTTTTGTAAGGTTTGTCTTTCTAACATATTTCATGATAAACAGGTCAGCCTATGAGAAATGTAATGCAATATGTCTTCTTCCCACAGGTCTTCTTTAATACCAATGTCAAATGTGATGCCACAGATAATATATGTGAGACGTTTAACAGTTACATTGCATTACCTAGGACTAGGCTAATTGTTGAAATGTTAGATGATATTAGATTTGCTCTTATGCAAAGGATGTAACGTAAGAATAGGTTGTTTGATGGAAGGGACAACAATCTATGTCCTGATATTAGAGCAAAGATTGAAAAACTTAACGTAGAGGTTGGGAAATGGGTACCTAAACCTTGCATAGGCCAATTGTTTGAAGTTATTCATAGAAATGAGGAGTATGTTGTGAATTTACATAGGGAAAGCTGTACATGTAGGGAATGTGACTTGACTGGGATTCCTGTTGTCGTGGGGTAGAATCAATAAATTTCATGAAACATGACATTGAGGCCTATGTCAGTCACTTTTATAAGAAAGAAAGTTACCTTAATGCATAAAAATATCCATTGACACCATTGGAAGGGGAGATGGCATGGCCTGAAGCTGAAGGTGAACCTATTCAGCCTCTACCATTTAAGACAAGACCAGGAAGGCCAAAGAAGAATAGAAAGAAAGGTGTAGATGAAGAGCCAAAGAACATGAGCAAGTTACCAAGGAGAAGATTGGAGATGAAATGCAGCAAATGCAAGCAATATGGCCATAACAAGAGGAGCTGTAAAGCCCAACCTGGTCCTACATCTTCAACAGAGATGACAGGGCACACATGCAACGGCTTGGTCAAATGTGCATGGGACAGACACACAAATGGGCGAAACAGGACCACAAAGACAGAGGGGCAGGGAGAGAGGTACGGTCAGACACAGAGCCACAGGGAGAGGCAGAGATAGAGGAAGGTATATGACAGAGACACAGGGTGATGAACGAAGACATGAGCACCCCCAAAGTAGTTATACCATGAGCACCAGTGGCACACAAGATTCATGTGTTACAGGTGTTAGCTTTTGTTCTGGAAATGCCCATACTGCTGGAACAAGCCTGTGAAATGGATGATTGTATTGAACTCTTCTGTGCTATATTATGTAATGTACTGTATTGGGCAAAGACATATAATGGCCTATATTGAACTGTTATGTTGTGTTTTGTCATGTAGTGTATAATTCTGGCCAAGTAATGTGTATAATTCTGACCACTTACATTCATAAAGAAATCTGACAATTACAGATGATTGTTCAACATCAAGATAACATTACAGATGTTCTTCTACATATTACAGTCAGGATGCTTAATTTGGACAAAAAGCATCTACTTACTACCATCAACTACATAGGCTAAAATACATACTAATGAAAATAAAACACAATACAACGATGTATATTTGTTTTTACTAGCCTTCAGCAACTCGATTTTGGCTTTCGCTTTGATCAATTCACCTCTGTCTTCCTCAATTTAGCCACAATAGCAGCAACATTGACCCTTTTCTCACTCTCTCAAACAACTCCACCACTAACAAGGTCAATCCATTCAAAAAATCCACATCCACCGTCTGAATCCTTGTAACGGGACATTCATAATATTTTAGACCATAATTTTTTGTAATTGAAGCTGTTTTAGCATTACACTCAATTCCGCAATGACAAAAAATACGATTACCAATCAAGATATTGCTGGAAGAGCTTCTGGATGAACAACTTTTGCTAAAACCCATTGCTCGACCTTGTTGCACGTCCATCTAAACAAGTAAGAGCACAAATACGTTATACCTCCTCACATATTCCACCAACTCGGTTAAGAACACACTTTTGAAAACCGGATGATGGGAACCTAGCAAGAATGGAGGCGATTATAGTTAGTGGACGGGGAGCGATTAGGCTTCTGGGGAGCCCAGGGTGCTGATTTGAGAGGGATTTGTGGACGGGGAAGGGGAAATGGGTGATTTTTTGAAGAAAAATTAGGGTTATTTGATTTTTTGTTGATTTTGTCTGGATTTGAAGAGGAAGGTGGGTGACGGATGTATTTGACATCGTCATGTCCACTTGTGCGCCTACGGAGTTACTGGAGGCTAGAATTGATATAACGATGGAGGTACTTACCCACTTTGAAAGCGTATGGGTTAAATTAGAAAAAAGTACAGAATAAATATGATAATTTGGTAATAATTTAATTCCTCTATTTCGGCAATATGTTTCTAAAATTTAAATTTGACAAAAAAATATCCGCCAACTGGACCAAGGCTATATCAGTAATATCACATCCCCAAGAACCCTAATCGAGCCGACCAATCTGGCCCCTATAAAAGTACCCTCCCGTTCCTCTCACCATTCAGACCATGCTAAGCGCCGCCTTCTCCTCCTCTCGTAACGCCTAAATTTCTTCCAAAAATGATCGGTCGATCTTTACCAATTTGTTCGCGCCTGATATTTCAATTCTTCGATTCCTCTTGTTATTCCATGGAACGATGAATCTATTGTCACGGCGAGATGGAATGTTTGTGAGGAACGCGTTCCTGCGTGTTTCCCTCTGCCTTTTAGCTCCGATCAATCGCCTTCTTTCTCCCAAGGCTTATCGGTGACGATGCAGATACGTTTTTTTCCTTTCTGCTTTCTATTTTCTAATGCAATCGATCGGCGGCTGCAACGGAGTGTGACGAAGAAAATCGTTCGGATTCCCATTGATTTGGCGTTCGCGCCGTGAAAACTTTCCAGCTACTTCTGACTCCTATGAGCCCATCCGATCCGCCAGTGATTTGTCCTGCTTTTTTTTTTTGTTTCTGTTGTGTTTACGTTACGGTGATTGTCTGTGCCGGTGATGCGACGATGATATTTGCTACTCTTGATGGGGCGAGTTTGGTCAACAAGTTCCCCCGTCTGATGACGCATATCCACCAAGATCTCTGAGGCTTCCATCTTTGTCCTAGGTATAAAATTGAACTAGGGTTTTCTTGTGTTTTTTGGGATTTGATTGGGAATGGAGGTGATGATTATTTCCCCAGACGATCGACGCTGATTATACTGTGCTAACACTAAATGTACGGCTCCTCTTGACGGTGGAGCCCCAAGCCAGTGAGTCTGATCCATTCCTTTTCTATCCGTACATTTTTGAGTTTTTGTTTGTTCTGTGTTCTAAGAGAGGAGGTGGTTGGAGATGAAGATTATTTCCCCAGATGATCGACGCTGATTAATCTGTGCTACTATTTTTATTTCATATTTCTCTTCAGAGAAATATCAAGCCAGGCGTCTGATCCTATCTTCCTTCTCTATAACTAAATGGCGAATTTTTTATGAAGAAATTTTACAACTAGCAAGTTGGAAATTATCTTCAATTTAAATAGTGAATGCCGAAAGCAACAGGAAATCGAGAGGTTTTATTTACAGATTTATCGAATTCGTGTTTATTGCTTAAATTTTTTTAATTATAGACATGAAACAGTAAAAAATGATCCATGTTCAATGAATGTTTTAGGGTTTTCTTTATCTCGATCCGGAATAGGTTCCCACACGAAATCAGATCTATGTATTCGTACAAGGGAAACTACTACTTATCTTGGAAATACATTTTCATCAGGATGACGCTAGCTACCACACCATACACGGTTTCCTCGTTGAGAACATCTTGTCTACCTCGATCTCAATGTCTATGTCCGTCCGTTTGGCGAACCTTCCTTTGATGCGCGGCCTGGTCTCCACGTCTGCCTTCCTCGACGCGCGCCTTATTGTCTTCACAAACTTCCTCGTTCTTCTTCTTCTCCCTGTACCTCATCACCCTCGCTTCTCTCTCAGTTCCAGTGAGCTGAACTGCCACCTTGGCCGGAGGCCCCGAGAAGAGGCTGATCGTTCCCTTTGGCTGCTGGGGATGGGTGACCGAGATGCTCATGTCCACGGATACCTGTCAGGAACATTGGTCTCAAATCATTGGGACCATCAAACAGTGGGGAGATTGGCCTACTGCATAGGTGTCATTGACATGGATGAACTTCGAGGCAGGTTTGAAGTCCAGACCCAAGAACAGGTGCTGCTTCAACTGATCGTAACTTTCTCCTCCATCTCCAAACTCAATCGGCATGACACTGTCTGCCGCCCCCGTTTCCCTTCAACTCCATGTAATGGTCCTCTGCCTCTGCCGAGCCGGAGTTCCCTTGATCCACCAACAGCGACAAAGCTGCCTCCTCGTCCTCTTCCTCATCGACAGTCACAGTTTCCTCTGTCAAAAACAGGGGAGGCTCATTGCAGCAGCCATGATCCCTGCCGGGGAAGATTATTGGCACACAATGGTGGTGGCGGGCGAGGGGGTTGGCGGAGTGGACCTCCGCATCACATGCCGCGCAGAGCGATGCAGCATTGGCCTTGCAGAGGAATGCGGCAGGGGCCCTCTCGCATGACTTGGAGACCCTAACGCGCTCGGGCATAGCATGCCGAGTGGAGGTAGGCCAAGTCAGCGAGACAGAAGACTGCACAGGCGGCTGTCCTGCATGTTGATGCCCCCTCCGGCTGCATGGCCGCCGCGGGGTTCTTCCTTCAACATGGTGGCAGGAGGTAGGGAGTGACGTTCGGGGTTTAATGAAGTGAAAGTAAACGTGGCCGTTATTTCTGGTGGGAATAGGTTGGGGTGTGACACGTGGCGGATTTTTAGTGGCCGGAGGGATTTTTTGTGTATTCATTTATACACAAGTGGATGCCTTTGATAGTATCTTAGGATTCGTTCCCACTAAAACGAAACCCACTAGGTGATTAGGTTTACAGTTTACTATATTTAGAGTATGTTGATTTATTTATCTATGAGACAATTAATAAATATCAATTAAACTGTTTTTGGGTAGGTGCCTGAATACCATTTCGGGATTTTCAGATAAGAAAACTGTTCCAAAATATTAAAAAAAAATATTAAAGTTAAACAGCTTTTTTCCCGCATGTGGATTGAGAGCTAAAGATCGCGCAGGCTCCAGGGAGGTAGAGTTCTGAGACCTTTTCGTGGTAAACTATTAAGAAAGAGTCCAACCCCGAGGTCCAAGACTCCCATGCTTTCCCTTGGTCAACAACCAAGCGATTTCCTACGAGTCTTACGACAAGAAAAATTCAGTTTATGGATACTGAGTATACTCATTTTTAATTATATCCTATCATTAGGTACACCGATATCGTTAGGCCTTCGAGCTGACCAAGTCCTGTTATTTAAAGTTTTGTTTCGATTAATTCGACGCTAAGACATTGGGTGATGTTGTACGGTTACCACTTCGAAAATATTGTTTCTCTTTTTCCCATGGTCGATCATACGTGTGTATTGTATAAAATCTGTTGGTATTTGTCTTTTCAGGCCAAAATCCAAATTCACTGGCTTCCCCACGTTCCCTTCACGTCGGAAGCACTTCCTTTGACTCCGGTAACAATTTCCCCTTTCTCCATCCCATTTTAGTTCCTTGCCTTGCCTTTTGGTCGGACGGCGACAACCTCGGCGTGGTCTGGAGAAAATGGTGGATGCCTTTCCTAGGACAAGGAAATTAGGCAGGCGATTGGTGGTGTCAAGGGCTTTTTAGTTTACCTGGAATCCTAGGGTTTTGAGGGGACGCAGCAGCTGGATTCGGGTGAATTTTGGAATTTGAAAGTGGGCGGTAATTGGATCCCCTTGGTTGCATCTGTTTGACTGTTCCCGGAATTTTCCATTGCAGCGGGTTTTACTGATCTAAAACGATCAGTAATGGACGGTAAAGGCAGGATCGCACCTCACTTAAAGCGGTCGCATCCGGGACCTGGTTTTCTGCCTAACGAGCCTTTCCTTCCAATGATGCGACGCAAGCCAAATACTTTCCCTCCTGTCGATTTGTTGCCACCTCCCGAGGTTTTGGAGCAAAAGCTTGCTTCCCAACACATGGAGATGCAGAGACTAGCGAATGAGAACCAAAGACTCGCGGCTTCCCATGGGACCCTGAGACGAGAACTTGCTACTGCGCAGCAAGAGCTGCAGATATTGCATGCGCAGATCGGGGCTGTGAAGTCTGAGAGGGAACAACAGATCAGGAGCCTTACGGATAAGATTGGGAAAATGGAGGCAGAGCTTCAGGCGGCGGAGCCTGTTAGATCGGAGTTGCAGAAGGCACGCGACGAGGCTCAAAAATTGGTTTCAATGAGGCAGGAACTCATGGCCAAAGTACAGCACCTGTCGATGGACATTGGGAGAACTCAAGCAGATTTGCAACAACTTCCTGCTTTGATGTCTGAATTAGGCAGCCTCAAGCAGGAGTTTCAACACTGCAGGTGTGCAGAAAGTGTCTATGCTATATTAAATTACAACAATTGCCCGCTGGCACCATGATGACTGGCATTTATCTTATCTCATTGGTGATATATTGACTGGAGTCCAGATCGTTTCCGTCAATTTTATCTTCGCTATAATCTCTGACTGTTGATGATATATCTGTCTTTAATTGTTCGATATGTGTTTCTTATAATAACAGAGTTTGTGTTGTTGCCAGCATAGAAATTGAGCCTACTGTGTTGTGACTGATTTCTGCGTTTTGGATGCAGGGTCACATATGAGTACGAGAAAAAATTGTATGACGATCACCTTCAACAGTTGCAGGTCATGGAGAAGAACTATATGATCGTGGCTATGGAGGTGGAGAAACTCCATGCCGAATTGACAAAGTCAGCTAACTTGGGAGGGACAGGTATCAGCTGTATATACTGTAAATCTCACTAGCATCCCCCCGCGGTTGCTAATGAGTCACAATTGAAATGCAGTTGGACCACAAAGTACGAGAACTGGTTTTGAGGTTGCTGGAAATTCTGGTCCGCAAGCTGTCCATGGAAATGCTTATGGTGCCAGTCAGGTAAATTGCTGGCAATAGTATTGTACCATTATTTTCTTCCTTAGGACCAAGTGTGGCCATAGTTATCATTGTCAATCAACGATTTTTTGATATCTTGCATGCTATAGCTTTGATGACATTGAACTCTTCTGGTAGGCATTTTTCTCAGCGGATTATACATTACGTAGCAATTGTCAAGTTCTCCCCAGTATAGTACTGACATTTATCTGCTGGTCCGTTATCAGGTTGATTGGATAGAAATTCAATCTCGTGTCTGTTAATATAGGAAATGCTATCTGAATGATTAATATCGATGATATGAGTTGTCTGTCAAGGAGAGAAAGTTATGTATCATGTTTCTTAATTTACTTCTTTCCCTCCATTCTCCAATTCATCCCAGGTAAGAGGGCCATCTCCACCAGCTTCTAGTAGCAGTGCGGCCTTGCCGTTTGGTGCACCTGCAATAGCTGCTAATCCAGCCCCTGCTGGATCTCAATCATGGCCTGCTGTTGGAGGGCACGCTTACAACGCAAACCCAGCCGGGTACGATCCTAGCGGTTACAATTACATTGCATACAGAGCGCCAAGTTATGATCCACAAAAAGGTCCCGATCACAACGGGCAAAGAGCAGCGGGGTACCCCATGCCGAGAGGCAACAGCAGCTACAACGCATATAAAGTACCCAACGGTAGCGTACATGGTGGACCTGGTTATGATACGTCCAGGGCCTCAGCGTGTGATGGACAGGCTAAAGTTGGTGTGGGGCAGCTCGGGCAAAGCGTTTCGGCAAACAATGCAGTCAATCCTACCACGACATCAACGTATCGCACTGGAGGCAGTTATGATGCTTCAACTCGAGGCTAACATTGTTGGGAATTGGCTATCGACCTGTAATTGTACATATACTTTTTGAACTTCGGTTTGGAGATGGAGGGCGTCCGTCGCACCTTTTCTCCATGTTTTCGGCCGTCTTCGTCTACTTGAGGAAGTATCAGCCTCTATATTTGGGAGGATTAACAACATATTGCAGAGGTTGAGCTTAGCAGAAAGAAAATACTAAGAAGGTTTTTCACTGTCGTTTAATTTGATTTTCCCTTAAGCATATCTTTTAGGAGCGGTTATTTAGTACATGTTATTTATGCTGGTATGACAGTTGAAATCAGGTTTTGTAAATCTTGTTTTATTATCAATTTTCTTTTTTTAAATGACTTGGTGAGAAATTAGGTCCGGTCCACACGCTGAACCGTCCAGCGAACCTTATCTCGACTTCTCGTCATTTCCTTCCAAATTATTTAAAATTTTTCAGTTTCCCGCGCAGAACCTTATCTACTTGGAATGGAAGACGAAGATCCAATCCCAAACCCTAGAAACGGTACTCTCCCCATCGTGAAACCCTAGACTATCAGCCCCTATCAGTTTCAATTGCCATCGCCCATGTGGTTCTGGCTTCTTTGTTCAACGAGTCTGATCCGAGGTCACGAAGGAATGTAATATTATTTTTAGATTTTATAATATTAAGAGTATTTCAAAAAAATATCATATTAGATTTCTTTTTTAGTATAAATAAGGTTTTAAATTTTCTTAGGAGGACCACTGTTATTTTTACACTACCCGATTTTAAGAATTTCTCAAGGTTTTTTATAAACCTGGAATTCTCTATCATTCCCTTCATCCTATTCGTTTTCTCTTAGTTTTTCTGTGATTTCTCTTATTTCCGTTACGCTACTCTATTAATTGGTATCAGAGCTTGAGTTCTACCCGAGGGTTAGAGTTTAGGATTTTACGATGGCTAATCGTGGTAAAGGTCGTGAGATGGGGATTCGACATCAACAGACTGAACTTGTTGAGATGCGAAGTAGGCTTGAAAATCTATCGCAAACAGCCCAAAAATTGCTGCTACTACGACAGAAATGCGTGGGTACCCGAATGGAGATTCTGGAAGGCAATCACAACCCCTTAGACATACAGGAATGTAGTACTGAGGATGAATATGGTGAAACCGAAGTAAATTCTTACCGTGAAGCTGTACCTGTAAACAACACATGAGGAGATGGATTGGAATAGATATGTGCCCTAGATCTCAACGATGAGTGGGATCGAAATTGAAGTTGTAGATTTTAGCGAGAAGATGCTCGCTGATGAATATCGAGTCTGGATGAATAAAACCTATTTATGATGAATATCCTGATGATGATAAATATATCGATGTGTATCCGATTGAAGGAGAGTCGGTCGTCATCGGAGGGATCATGTCTATTACTCCAGTGGAAGTTGAAGATTCACATAGGCATCAGATGATCAATGCTCATGAAAGTGAAGTTTCTGATGTTATAGTTTGTAGTGAAAGCTCATAGAATTTTATTGTCACAAATGCATAAAATATTATAGCAAAGGGAGTCAATCTTGCTCTGGAACAGTGGTGGTAGTTACTCGAAATATCAGTTCATGCAAGGATTCCTCTCATGCTGCAATTTCAGCAGCTATTGGAAGTTGATGAGTCTGCAAGGATATATGTTGACATTTTGAATGGAAGTAAGCACAATGTGAATTCTATTGCTGGAAATCTTGGTTTGGTTGTGGCTGGTGCAAGGGTACCAGGTGGAGCTGCTATGCCTCCAGATAATCAACCTCATTAAGGAGCTCAATCTGGTGGCGTCATCGGAACCCATGCAACAGGAAACCAGGGGAAAGAATCTGAGAGATCGGTTGCTGTTGAACTTGAAATGGCACAAGTAATGAGCAGTCGCTGCAACAAGATCCTTCTAATGTTGCTGATAGCAGTCGGCAGGCCCTAAGGTGTAATAGTGCTTTGAATTTGGTTGTTTCTGCTGCTAGAGCATTTGATGCGGCCAAGGACATAATGGAGACCCTAAGAAGCAAGCATACTAATTCGGAGACTGGTTTACTGGAAGAGAATGGTTCGAGGTTTGTCACTCTGTCGGAAGAGAGGCATCTTGTTGTGGTCAATGCACTCATCCACCATTGCCATAAGTATCCAACTACTAACACTGCTGAGGATGATAAATTGAATGAGAAAGTAGCAAAAATCGATGAGAAGTGCATGATAACTCTGAAGTCGGCTTTGAAGGCTGCTCAATTTAAGATTTTTTTGTTTATAGGTACTCAATTTAAGATTGAGAATTACAATATTGAAATGACGCCCTTTAAGGATGAGATCAAATAGCTTTCAAATATCATAAAGAATGTTATTGAAGATATTCTAAATGTGACGGATGTCAAGTCGATAAGAGAGAATCGATTTCGTGGGTTCTTAGTGAAGTGGTTAGGAAAGCCAACAACAGAATATACTTAAATAGTTGAGAAAGAGTCGAAAAAGATTAATCATGATATTTATGTTAAGATCCTATATAAGTTTTCACTTCGGAAGTGGAACTTTATGACTATTATTTTTTAAAATTTTATAATATTAAGAATATTAATATTATTTTAGAACACTTATTTTAAAAATTTGTTGAGTCCTGTCGTTCACTATCGTTACCTGTTTTCTCCTGTATCCGCTACACTAATCCAAAACGAGGAATGGATTCTGTAGTTGCCACCGTGAGCGGCTACCATGGCTCCGATCGGCTCAACCTCATCAAGCTCGTATCCCTCTCCGGAGCTAGCTACGTTGGCGCCTTGACTAACTCGACGACGCATCTGGTGAGAGAGTGTTTTGTTTGATTTTGGGTGATGTCGGAATTTGATTTGGAATCAATCCGTGTGCTCTTGACTGTTGCGGTGGTGGCGAGGGGTTAGATCTGCTGGAGATTCGAAGGAAGGAAGTATGAGATGGCAAAGAGGTTTAGGACGATCGTTGTGAATCATTGCTGGGTGGAGGATTGCCTCACGAGAGGGGAGCGTGTGCCGGAGCTGACCTATTTGTTAAAGAGGTGTTTCTTTGTGGATTTTGCTTTTATTCTGTTCTTTTGTGGCTGTTGTTAGTATTTTTCATTTGGTCTCAGTGTTTTATTGTACTGATGTTGGGTTTTAGTGGAGAGGAAGTTGGGCCATTGCGGTTGCAAGTTCCAGATGGCATCAAGGAGAAGAGATATGATTCATTGTGTAGGTCTACTGAATCCGCTCAACAGAAAATGGAGTTAGGAATTCAATGTCTGGAAAATGATCAGTGGAATGCTTCACACTTGTTGCATGGGGTATGGCATGAATAACTAGTAATATCTTAAATATCAAAGAGCTATGTCAGCTACCTGAATGTTTTGGACTGATTAGGGTTCAGACTTGATTACTTGAAGCGATTATCTAGAAGTCTAAAGAGAGGTAGAAGGAATATTTCATCCGGAGAGTTTGATTATGCCCTGTCACCGAATTCTGAGAATAGAACGAAGGGTTCTTCTCACTCGGAATCTTCTTCAAGAAGAAGGTTAGTGAAGAAAAATAACGGCAGAGAAGCTTCAATCTCTTCTCGTGAAGATTCCAATCAGGACCGTTTTGCTCCACTAATGAGGGATCACTCGGATAGGGCAACCACAACAGCAAGGCTAAGAAATGAATCGACATCCATAAATGGTCTTGCTAACGAGGATATTGATGATCTGGAGTGCTGGAACCTGACTGTTGCCACGAATTCATTCGATGGGTCGTGTGAGGCACTTATAGGTGACGAGTCTAGTGCTGAAAACACAAGAGCTGACGTTCGAGAGGCTGGACAGACTGATAATATAAGCAAAATGACGAAGTCAACGGAGGTGTCCTGCGTCATATGTTGGACAGATTTCAGCTCAACAAGGGGCGTCCTGCCTTGTGGACATAGATTCTGCTATTCTTGCATCCGGGATTGGGCTGACCACACGGTATGTCTTCAGTGCATATTATTTATTTCAGTTTTGATTAATGATTTTTCCTAATCCGTTTCATGTTTTCCTATGGACATAGTTCGTGCTCCATACTGACTGTCCCATTGTCTGCGTATGCCGTTTCTACTATCCTTACTGTGAAGTGGCCTCGAACAATAGGGCTGCATAATGAAAACCCTAGCTCACGTTGTTGAATCAATATTGGTTTTTGGTTGGTCACTAAGAGATGAATTCAGTCAGACTCAGATTAAGCTGTTTTACTTTCTAGTCTATATCTCCACCATAATTAGAGATCGGTCTTCCTCTTCTCAAGTTGATTTTTTTAATAAGTACTCGAGTTGATTTGA